>PVLC010001961.1:0-14622 GCA_004027655.1 Graphiurus murinus
TTTATTTTGAAACCGAGTCTCACTAAGTTGCGGAGTGCCTCACTAGGTAGCTGAGGGATATGTACACAATGGAATTTTGCTCAGCCATAAAGAAGAACAACATCATGTTCTTTGCAGGGAAATGGATGGAACTGGAAAACATTATGTTAAGTGAGATTAGCCAGTCACAAAGAGTAAAGAAGCATATGTTCTCCCTAATATGCGGATGCTAGGGAGAAGATGGGGCATAAGAGGGTCTCCAGATGAAAAAGGAGAGACCCTCGAAAGCAAAGAAGTTGATTTAACCGAAGGGGTTGGATGGGGGGGGGGGAGGCACACTAATGTATATCAAGGTTACTCACTAAACTGAACTTGAGAGGGAGGGAGGGCGAGGGAGCGGGGTGGGAATTTGGGGAAGGGGTCAAATGAGAATTGTGACCACATATATCATTATCAATTTGTACCTAACAAAGATGTATGCTTACAATGTATGAATAAAAATAAAAATTAAAAAAAATAATAAAAATAAAAATAAGTAAACAGAGCCTCAGAGATTTGTGGGTCAATATTAAAATATCTAACTTTCATGTTATTGCAGTCCAGAATGAGAGGAAAAAGTATATAATGCAGAAAAAATGTTTTAAACAAGTTGAAGACTTCTCAAATCTGGGGAAAGACATATAAACCTATGAATTCCAGAAGCTCAACAAACCTCACACAGGTAAACTCCAGAAAAATCATGCCAAGTTTCTCAGTCAGCTATAGTCCAAAACAACTGGCCACACCACTTAGAGGAAGGAAGATTTATTTGTTCAGTTTTTAGAGATTACGGGTTCAGTCCATGTGAGGCTGGTCTGAGGGTCTCAGGGCACGACATCAGGAAGCTGAGAGAGGGAGCGAGTGAGGACTCTGCTCTCACATCATGGAGGCCAGGAGCAAGCTAGAGAATTCAAAGATAAAAGCACAGTCCCTAAGGCCAAACCCTAGGGACTCGCCTTCTCTAGCCACACTCTCCCTGCCTAGGTTACCATCCAGTAAATCCATCACAATGGATTTATCAACTGATGACCTTATAGCCCTCATGACTTAATTGCATCAACCCTGAACCTTAATACATGAGCTCCTTAGGGGACATTCTATATCTACCATAATACCAGGACATACTTTAGATCCACTTTATAGAACAGAAGCTGAAAATGTAGTTCAAAAAAGAGCAGAGACAACATAAAAATAGATGTAATCAGTGAAGGCAAGAAAGGGATTTAAAAAAAAAAAAACCTGAGAAACAAGTCATTTTACGTGCTGACGTCTGGGGCACCAAGGAAGTCGTTTCAGTGTGATTAGCTCTGGTGAGTTATTCTCAATACTTCAGCATGCACCAGTATTACATGCATACAAAACCACCAAAACATGCGGGCCTCATCCCTAGATGAGGGTCTAGGATGGGGCTTGGTAATTTCCATCTCTAGCAAGCTCCCAGATAATGCTGATGGTGGTGATCTGAGGATACATTTTGAGAACCACTAGCTTTGGGAACAATCTTTCAATAGCTAGGGTTTTGAAATTCAAACACATTCATTGAATCAGCCCATATACAAGTGATCAAAATTTTAAACCTCTAATTTAAGGAAGAGGTCTGAAGAGTGCTTAGGAACAAGTATAGGTGAGTCCATGGAGGACCATACCCCATCATCTGCTAGCTTTTTGTAACCTGTACAAAGTCTCCTGTGTTAACTGGATACCTTGGCTGAACCACTGAAAATCTATTTCCCTTTCTAGCTTCACTAAAATTATTTTTCAATTTGTCACTGAGCAACTCAACGTAGCCCTCCAGCAAATGACAATTTTATGAAAGGCTCTCAGCTCCACTCCACAGACAATCACCTGCTCCCTCTTTCTGAGTACTTGAATAGATGCAAATATATTTTGGCACTCAAGCATAACACATCCAAATGCACCTGAGTGCGACTTTCCCAGATGCAGTTTCTGTAGCACTTCTAAAATGTGAGATGAATGTTAGTGGATAGGACAAACCAACAAGAAATCAAAGGGGTCCACTGATAGAAATGGAAAAAAATCAATTACTTGTAACAACTATCACGATATGTTAAAATTACATATTATAGTAAAAAGCAAAAATAATTAAGAGAATAGTTCCCAGCAATTGTAGGACAAATGGTGAAATAATTTTTCAGTTACAATGAACTTTACTGTTTTATCATTTCCTCAATGTATATTATAAAATAAAAAGGAGAAACTTAAGGTCTAAGTTTCTACCTAGATGAGTGCTATGGACAAGATAGCATGATCAAATTCATGCTTTTTTCTCTCCTTAATCATTCTATGAAGTCATAGGATCATGGTAGGGAGGTTAACTGAGCTGTAGAGGACACATCAATCAAAGAACACAGTTAGATGCAACAGTACATATCCTTTGTACTCAAAAGAGGAAGAAAATGTCTCATGCCAGGTATTAGGCAATAAACACTATACATGCCAAACCAATTCATGCTAATCACTAGCAAATGCTCTTCATTTTAGTGATAACTCTACCAGATGAAAAAAACTTACTGTACTCTAATGCAGGAGAAATAGTTTCTCTAATCTGAAAGAAGACAATTAACTGCTAAAAGTTAAAAACAAAAACAAACAAAAAACTTGCCCCTAATAGTGACAATCTGCTGAATTTAGATAAATCTATTAGCTGGTATTTAAGTGTGTTAAGTGATTTAGATAAGGAAGTGGTAATTACTGCTTATGCTCTAATGGAACAGTCTAACACATATCCAAATGAAAACAATTTACTAATGAAAAGAGACATCTCAATATCAGATATCAGCAATAACCTGGAAACTCATATTGAACAGATAGGATGACGCTGATAATGCAAGGTGAACCAGGAATCTGATCAGTTGTGGAGTTAACATGGTTAGAAATTACTGTGACTTGAGCGGGGGCCAGTGGCGCATGCCTGTAATCCCAGTACTTTGGGAAGCTGAAATACAAGAATTGCAGGTTTGAGGCCAGCCTCAGTAACTTAGCAAGACCCTCAACAACATAGTGAGACCTTGTTTCAAAAGAAAAAGAGATGACAGTATAGCTCAGCGGTAAAATATCCCTAGGTTCAATTCCCAGTATCAAAAGGAAAAAAAAAAAAAGAAAAGCCTGGTGTGGTAACACATGCTTGTAATCCCAGTACTTGGGAGGCTGAGACAAGAAGATTTGGGTTTGCAGCCAGCCTCAGCCACTTAGTGAGGCCCTCTGCAACTTAGTGAGACCCTGTTTCAAAATAAAGAATAAAAAATAGGATTGGGGGTTGTAGCTCGGAGGTAGAATGCCCCTGAGTTCAATTCCCAGTACTGCAAAAAAATTAAAAATAAATAAATAAATTACTGTAACTTTGGTTAATATCTGCCTGCATTCTCTGTTTTGATATCTTTTCTCTCTATAAAAGGGAAATGCTGCTTGGCTCTGTTTCAAAAGGTTTCTTTCTGGTATGCCTTTCACAGATTGAATTCATGGGCTAGAGAGCAGTGAAGGGTCCAGTCTGAGCACCAAGAGTCAATGGATTGGAAAGGAATCTAGGCCAATAACCCCTGCAACACACCAGAAACTGGACTTAGGGTAACAAGAGTGGGGGACAAGAATCACTTGGACTTCATGAATGCAAGGCTGTGGGCATAAGCCCATGCCCAACTTGGACAGCTAAAGAGATGAAATAGTGTATACACATTATTTAAGCTTCAGAGAGAGAAAGCATGAATTTGAGCACATGAGTGATAACAAACAGTCTGCTGTAATTTTTTGGTGTAGCATTCTGTTCCAATATGGCACTATACAGCCACCCCAAAATCCAACTCCAAGACACTGGGATGCCATCTGCTAGTTCAGAAGATCTGACTTTGCAGAAATTAATGAAGTGAGAGCAGGATTATGCCAAAATGCTATACTTTAAAAATATAGTTGTTTTAAGTATAAAGTCTACTGTGCATAAACCTATTCCCCATGTATTATGTTTTAATGATTTCAAACCCTGCCTGATTAAACCTCCTCTTTCCCCTCCAGTAGTTAAAAATACTCTGAAGTAGGCATGTATCATTCCCATTCACATCTTTTTATATCTGCTACATATTTTCATAACCACAAATAATACATCATATCACATTGTGTTTTAAAAACATGGTCCCAGAAAGGTTAGGTAGAGAATTCTAATCTTTAACTTCTGAAAGATTATGCATACTTTTTTCACTGGATAAGATCTTTCACTGTTAAAGTTCATATAAGGGAAAAAAAAAAAAAAAGCTACCATCTTGCTCCTCTCATGTAATGCCCTGAATTGCAAAGTCATCTTGCATCTCACCACCCTAAGACTTGTTAATGGCATTTATATGCAGTGCACAACATTTTAACACATTCAAACAAAGCATTTTTATGTCAATTTTATTAATAGTGATACTGAAGAAACTATTCAGCAGTCCAGCAGAATGCCAGAGGAACTCAAGCTCTTCTGATCTGAAAACCATGGCACTATGGTAATAAGACAATTAAGAGCATTCCACAGGGAAACACAAGGCTGACGATTAACCTTCAATGCCAATTAGTACTACTACTTTCTTAGCACAAGTCTATCTGTGATATGAAGATGAAAAAAATGAGTTCTTAACTGGAATCACTAACCAGAATAAACATAGCTTTAAAACAGACTTTCTATTTAGGTAACAGTTTAAAATTTTTTAAAAAATAAAATAAAAATACTGCACAGGAGAAAGATTATTACCCTACCAAGCCAAGCTCTGTGACACTACTAATTCCAATCAATAAATAAACAGCTGGCAAGAAGAGAAGGCTTTTTCTTACAACAATAAGCCAACCGGTGAGTGAAGAAGAAATGATGACATAAGAAAATTACCTTTTGGCAACCATGAGAATAGTAATTAATCCACAGAAGAAAAAACTGGTTTCTAAAACCAGTGGGTGAAAGTATGATAAAGGAAAGAATATTTATGATCTCAAAGTACCTTCCCAAGGTACGTAGGAAGACAAGGCAGGGGGTGGGTACAGGTAACTTCACAGTGAAGAAGTCTGCCAGCTCCCGCTTCATCAAAGGACTAAAGTGAGGGAGATTAGCATTGGATACATGGAAACCATGTAACGAGACATGAGAAAGGCATGGCGACATCCATCTGATATTCCTATCAAAAATGCGTAATAGCCACGCATGGTAGTGCATGCTTGTAATCCCAGTACTTGGGAGGCTGAGACTGGAGGATCTGGGTTCATAGCCTGCCTCAGCTATTTAGTGAGGCCCTCCGCAACTTAGTGAAACCCTCTTTCAAAATAAGAATAAAAAATAGGGCTGGGGATGTAGCTCAGGGGTAGAATGCCTGGGTTCAAGTCCCAGTACTGAAAAAAAAAATGCATAATATGCCAGGCTCAGTGGCCTGTAATCACAGTTCTTGGGAGGCTGAGACCGGAGAATTGCAGGTTTAAGCCAGCCTTGGCATCTTGCAAGACCGTCAGCAATTTAGTGAGCCCCCGTTTCACAATAAAAATTAAATAGGACTGGGGGTGTAGCTCAGAGGTAAAATGCCCCTGGGTGCAATCCCTAGTTCCAAAAATGTAATATAATACTACTGCAAGCATGAGAAAACATCGAATAAATCCTACAATTTCTTTAGAGGTCATTGTATAACATATCTGACCTGCCTTTTTCAAAATTGCCAATGTTGTGTGAGTCAAAGAAATACCAAACAAAATGCAAGCCCAGGCTTGGTATGGTGGTACAGGCTTGTAATCCCAGTACTTGGGAGGCTGAGACCAGAGGATCAGGGTTCACAGCCAGCCTCAGCTATTTAATGAGGCCCTGCAACTTAGTGAGACCCTGTTTCATTTTTAAAGAATAAAACATAGGGCCGGGGGTGTAGTTTGGAGGTAGAATGCCTCTGGGTCCAATCCGCAGTAATGCAAAAAAAAAAAAAAAAAAAAAAAAACAAGCCCAATACTGACCTGGATGCTGGACTAATAGGGACTGCAGAGACAAATGGCCAAACTGAAATAGGTCTGAGGATCAGACAGTATTAGCATCAGTGTTAGTTTCCTAATTTGGATGGTCATATTATAGTTCTATAGGAGAAGGTCACTGTTTAAAGGAAATACACCTTGACATATCCAAGGGTGACAGAGCACCTGCTATCATTTGGATCTGAAAGTTCCCCAAAGGCCAATGTGTTGGAGGCAAAATGGGAGGAGGTAGAACCTTTAAGAGGTGAGGTACAGTGGGAAGTCTGCAGTTAATTGGTGGTGTGCCCCTTCTGCTTCCTGTCTTTTGCTTCCTGGCTATGAGGAGAGTGGTTCTGCTCTGCCACATGCTCCTGCCAAGATGCACCACTCACCACAGGCCCAGAGACAGTGGGCAGTTGATCATGAACTGAAATCTCCAAAGCTATAAATCAAAGCAAAGCGTTCTCTTTATGAGTTGCTTGTCTCTGGTGTTTTTTATAGTGATAGAAAGCTGAATAACACATGAGCCATTTACTTTCAAATGGTTCTGTAATCAAAAGGTTCTATACTGTTTTTATGCCTTTCTGATAATATTAAAATTATTTCAAAAGAAAAATAAAAACATGATACTAAATCCTCTATATGTTATAGCTATTCATAAAAATAATATGAATAATGGAAATACATTTATTAAAAGAAACCGTTGTGTTATAGTATACTATTTGAGGGATACTTTTAACTTTTAAAAAACATTTTTTAATGTCATATTTCCATAACAGTAATAACTTTTAAGAGAATGTCACATATGTTCATGTTTAATTTAACAAAACAATGGATATTATAAAGAAGCCCTCAGGCAAAACAGTGGAGAAAAAAGCATAATGAAACACAGTCTTCACCCATTTATACCTGTCAGTAATTAATTCTAAGATGCACATGCTCCCACTGCCTAGCCAACTTATTTTCTTGAACAATATATACAAAGAACTCTAAAAAACCAAAACCAAATACCTTGATTTAGGTGTGTGGCCTCCATGATCTGAACACCATTCACAGAGCACTGAGACCCACTCAGGGGTATCAGGGTCACTGTCCCCCCAACATTTTCAAACACACAGTGCTCACTCTCCAAGTCAAGGCCATGAAGAACTAAGTTGGAAAAACAAAGGAGAAAGATTTATTTCTCTTTAGTATTTACTACAATGATTCCCAACCATTTACTTATTTTTCATTTTGAATACCCTTCCTCTTCCATGGAAGTATTGTGAACATTTATAGTTTGTGTGAAAACTGATATTTAAGAATGTGTGGTATCAGCTGGGCGTGGTGGTGCACGCTTGTAATCCTAGCATTCGGGAGGCTGAGACAGGAGGATCCGGGTTCGCGGCCAGCCTCAGCTACCTAGTGAGGCACTCTGCAACTTAGTGAGACTTGGTTTCAAAATAAAGAATAAAAAATAGGGCTGGGGGTATAGCTCGGAGGTAGAATGCTCCTGAGTTCAATCCCCAGTACCAAAAAAAAAAAAAAAATGTGTGGCATCAACTGATAGAAATGGAGGCATCCCCTTCACTGTTATCTCAAAGGGTCTATCATCTGTATAAGAAAGTAAGTTCTTGGATGTTCACCAAGTAAATAGTTGAATAGCTTGTTTTAACTGAAAACCACTGAGTTCTCCTGTTTGATAATGAATCAATTTCCTTTACCACCATCCAAAGGCCACAGAAAAATAGAAAGACAAAAGTGCTCTGTGGGTCTAGGACTTCTTATGACCTCTTCTTATGGCCCAGTTAGATTCTAGAAGCGACTGTGGGAGGCCCATTTCCATAGCCTGGGCTAATCCGGAGACCTCAGAGAGCATGTGTTGCTAAGGTTCAGCTACCTACGACCATCCTGGATTCTTCTTGTTTGAGGAATGGCTGGGCACAGAGAGGACACCTGCCAAGTAAGCCTGCGTGGTTCTGCGGAAGTTCCCAACCAGCTTCAGGAGCACAAGGCAGGTAGCTCCCCTTCCTCAACGGAACTGCACTGCTCAACTTCTTGATCTCACTCGGTCACAGCTACACCAAAGGACAAACACATAATCCACCCACAGGCCTGATGCCAAGCAACGTGGGGGCTTGGAGGCTGCGTGTTCAGCTCTCCTAGGCTCACAGTAGTAAATACGCGCGGAATATGCTGGAATTTGCTTGATCAGGCTCATGGTCAACAATCATAAAACATCTCAAATTATAATTCTCTTCCTCGCTTTCCCACCTTGCTCTCCACACCTGTGCATCCACCACCCCCAGTTCCTCCCTCCTCCTCAAATTGCCTGTGCGCTGCTCTGAAGGCCTGGTGGGACCGCAGCATCTCAGGCTGGACCACTGCTCACTGTGTGCCTGCTCAAAACTTCTAGGAAAAGCCTGAAGCTGTGCCTTCATGCTATGCGTGACACGCTGCCACACACTTTGTATTCTCTTTGTGCAGGTCGGTGTCTATGTATTTTCTTAAAAAGGCCTTAGATCCTTTATCTACTGATATATTTCCATCAATTACTCTCCCATGGAGACAGCATGGAATGATTTCAAAAACCTTTGGAAGATGTGACAGGGTAGAGAATCTATGTAGGGTGGCAGAAAGGATTCATGGTCTATTTTCTTCACCAAATTATTTGTTCTGTGTTATTCACCCAAGTTGTGTTCAAAAAGTACAGAATCACATATAATGGCCAATATTATATTTTGAAATTTCTCTTTTATAATTACATCAAGCCTGGTGTGGTGACTCATGCTTATAATCCCAGTACTTAGGAGGCTGAGACAGGAGGATCACAGGTTCCTGGCTAGCCTCAGCAACCTAGTGAGGCCCGCCACAACTTAGCGAGATCCTGTTTCAAAATAAAACAAACAAAAAGTAGGGCTGGGGTCTAGCTCAGAGGTAGAATGCCTCTGAGTTCAATCCTTAGTACCACAAATAATAATAATAATAATAAAATAACTTCAACGTGTCATCTAAAAAAAGGTTCTTCACTAATTAAAAAATATCATTAGAAAGAGATAACTGATAAAAGTCTCACCAATATCTTGCTCTGATGAAGCATCTTCTCTACCAACATATGTCTGACCTTCCTGGGAAGAAAAGTGGAGGAACGTTTATTAGTAAGAAGATGGCTTGCTTCTTCATTTTTCACTGGAGCCCAGGCAACCCAATAGTTGATCAGATAAGCAACATCATGGCAGGCTACAGCCTCAGTGCCATTAGAGCTCAGTGAGGTTCCAAAATGATGCCCCCAGAGAAAATGATAGTGCCACTCGTGGGCTTACTGCTTAGAATGGTTAGGCTTCTACCTTGGCATGTACTGACAACTTGCTCAAGCCAGCAATCTCATTGATGTTCCTGATCCTTTCAGGGGAGTGTCTACTCCAGCAGCTAGGGTTTCTCTATGCCTAAATATATGGTATACGGGAAGGCCGTGAAACTCAAGTGCAATACCATTCTCATTTTAGGTCAGGGATCAAAGAAAGGATATTAAAGTCAAAGTCACAAAGACAGCTATTGGTACCTATCTGGAACTCTAGACATGGGTAACCTGCTCAGAACCTAGCCCAATGATGGAAGCAGGAGGCAGAATTTTCTAATTACTATTAAGAACCAGGAAATTGCACCTACAAGGAATCCCAGTTCTGGGGACTTGTAATATTTCTTTCTCAGCCTTTGTGCCTTACCTCCCTTCTCCTGATTCAACAAAATAGAAGCCAAAATGAATGACTCATCATTTAACTTCAGAACTACATAAACATGGGAACTTCAAATGCCACAGAATCCTAAAGAACTGGGGAAATCCCTAACGGGCTCAAGAATTTGTTGTATATCCTTTAACTTAATAGCTGTCTTCATGCCATAAAGTATTACAATAAACTTTGCTAGTGTCCAAGGGAAACTGGAAACAAAATTCGAATGTTGCACTTAGGCAGCTTCTACCTTCAGGTGATACAGGATGATGCCGGTGCTCAGAAGGTCGTCATCAATGCCAATCAAGTGAGGCAGCTCAGAATCCAGAACCACCCCGATGCCCTCCTTCCGAAGGGCTAGCGTTTGTTCCTGAAATTGAGAGCAAAGGAAAAGGTTACTTTAAAGAAAGAGAACTTCATATTAGTTGTCCTTTAGATTGTTCAGATAAGCAATATTTTACTTCTTATTTTAAAAAAATGCAAGAAAAAATGGTCTTTAAGCTTCATGTTGAAATTTCGGCAGGTGGTAAGCAAAGGGAACACAGGACACATAAAAAGCTCAATATAAAATAAAATAAACTTATGCCTTGATATATAATCTTTTTAAAGCCAATCTCAAAGCCTATTTTCTTTAGGAAAGATTTTAGAATTTGATGCTACAAAGTACTCTCTCTGCCTTTTTCACAACCTTTACTTCACATAAAACGCAGAAATCTCCTTCACGGTTGTCTCTCTAGTGACTATGGTGAGCTGTGCATGTTCTGGAGAGCAGCTCTTGCCCTGAGCACTAGGTTCCCTGCACCGCGCTGTCCTAAGTCAGTGACATCTCCAATTCTCTGGACGTTCCCGCTAATGTGCAAACCTGCTCAAGGTCTCCCACCCCCAGTCCTTATCCCCATCACCTCTGTTGGTCCGGCATCTCCCTCTAGTTATCCCCAGCATCTCTGTGCTCTTGAGAGAAAGTTGCCCCTCAAACTTCCCTGCAGGTGTGGCTCTCCAATTCCTTCCCTGTTTTTTGAACTCACTCCATGGAGGCTGTCACCCAGGTTCACTCCTTGATGCTCTCATCCTGACTCTTGACCTTAGCTAGCATCCACATGCTGAAGGCTCTCTCATTAACATCATCAAGGCAGACATCCCCCTAAAATGCCATTTATGTATATATACCCCCATCTCAGTATCACTCTAGGATATACTGAGCTTGAACTTAACACATTAGAAACACAACCCAAACCTGGAGACTATCACATCTCAGTAAATGCCAGACCAAAAACCAGAGCTATACTTTGCTCTTAGAAACTCTTAAACCTTCGCTCCTTTAAATCCTATATCCCTAGTGTTGACTCTTTCTTTCAAAATATGCCCCAAATCTAGTAACTTCAGGTCACCTGCACTGACTTATCTCTCACACTCTTAACTGTACTAATCCAGGCCATTGCTGACACCACCTGTGACGTATACACAACTCAGCTGCTGGAGGGACACCTCCACAGGTCACCCCTCTGCTCAGGTCCTGTGTGGCCTCCAGTTCCACTGAGATAAAAGCCAAAGTCTTTTTGTTGCTGTACAAGCTCAGCCCACTCTATTCCTTGCAAACCGCACGTGCCTCCTGCCGTCGTCCTTGCTCCCTCCTCTCTAGGAGCCCCGGCTCCGGCTGCTCCTCAGACTCGCTCTCCTGCCCCATACACTGTTGCTGCTACCCTTTCTCCTCCCTGAGAGCAGGCGTCTCCACCTCGGCGATACTGACATTCAGAATTCTTACGCACTGGGGGATATTTAGCAGCATCTCTGGCCTCTACTCATGGATGCTGAGAACCACTGTCCTCTTCCCAAGGGAGTAACAGCCAGAAATGTCACCTGGCACTGTCCAATGTCCCTCAGGGATAAAAGTCAGCCCCTGCTGAGAATCACATCCCTAGATACCCACACAACCTGGCCAGTCACTTTCTGCAGGTCTCTGCTCAAAGGCCACTTTCCCCATTACCCCATAAAACACAGCAGGCACCAACCTTCCTCCTGCTGATTTGTTTCTCTCCTTAACAGTGGTTACACATGGAGTGGCTCCTCAACTAATATCTACCCAATGCATGAGTGAATAGATGCATGGAGTTCAGAGTATGTAAGAAGAAGTAACAAGTAAGACTTCAGAGAAGAAACTGGGTGACCTACGTCCTAACATCAGGTCCAACTGGCCCAAGAAAAAAGACCATGAAAATCTGACTTTCAGGGAGATCCAAGGTAGGAAGCAGACACATTCCTGAAGACTAAAGACAAAAGTTCGGACTTGAGGTTGCACAGGGCTGAGTCACACCTGCGAGTGTCATGTGACACTGTGCTGTGAAATTGTGGGTGCGATGGGAGCAATAGGGGAGCCAGACTCAGGCTTCTAACAAGAGCTTCTGGTCCCAGATCTTCCCAGGGAACCTCTCCCCGTCCCCACTTTGCCATCAGACAGCAGTGGCCCTGAGGCATCTCTGTACCTCACAGCTATCTGAAACATGACAGCTCCTCCTTATATTTCTGGCCTGAATACATGTATTTTGATGTCATTTAACTATTCAAATGACATACAGTCTGCCCTTTTCTGGATAAAGGATTCAGAGCTTCTCAAGCGAGTGTCAACAGTAAACTCAAATCTTGCAGAGGAAGGAGTTCCTAGAGGTTCTGGGACAGGGCAGAGAAGAGGGAAAGTCCCTCAGGCTTCTCTCTCTGACATTTAAGTCTAAAATGCCACACTCAGACCAGGAGTCATGCAAGAGGACAACGAAATGAAGTGGGAAAAAAAAAAAAAGTTAAAAAAAAAAACACATAAAATCACCACTTGAAAGAAAGCAATTTAATTTAACAACCATTAAATAGATATGCAGAGAAAATGACCACTGCATAACTTAGATCCAAGAAAAGGAAATGAAGCGTATCATTGTTCTTCAATTACTCCTCTTATCAGCCAGGCTCTCATTCCACAGCTGGGAACCTCAGGGTTTGAGGTCAGAGACTTCAGTAAGCTTGATTTACTACCCCAAGGCCCTTGCAAATCTTAGCTGAAATAGCACTCTATGTAAAACAACCCTGACTCCCACCTAGGATATTGGTAGAACTTGTGCTTTTCTTCCTGCCTGTGGAATTCGGGCAGAAGGGGAAAGTGTATGATGTCTTTGTAAAAAGACACCTATTACAGTGGAAAATTTAATAGCATAGCTCCATTCCATAAAACGATGTCCCCATCAGAAAGCCCACAAGGTAAGCAGCCCCAAGGCAGTGAACTATTTCAGGCCTGTAGGTCCATGTGGCAAGAGGAGTAAATCTAGAGGCCTATGTATTTTATCCCTGCAAAAAAAGTGGACAATAAACCACCTCCCACCTCCCCTCAAAAGAAAAGGCAATATTTTAAACTATAATAGATCCCACTCAAACTAGAAAAATTGCTTTGGACTACATCCAAGTTTAGTTTAATGTTCATTCACACACACACACACACACACACACACACACACACACACACAGAGTTTTTTCTTCCCTGAAGTAAGTCCCATAGACTTTGAAAACCATTGGAAATTAGTAACTTCTGAGCCATTGAATCAAAAGCATTACTTGGTCCTACCAATCTCCAACACATACACACACACAAACACACACAAGCACACACTCAAGTGAGTGTGTGTTTATACCCTTCAAGAGATACAACAGGCAAAACCTGAACTAAGAGAAACTTTTCTAGGATTGAGAGTGGGGGAAGAAGAATTTATAATTAATGCTGCCCTAAAGCTCTATGACATTCAAGCTGTATTCAACTACATGATATTATAAAAGTGTCATCTCATAAAACTGAAAACGAGGGTTTAAATCATTGCTCAAGTGAAAAAGTAATTTCAGACAAAAATATCTATCACATATAAAATATTTATTGAGTGGCATCTACTGTTATACATAATTTATGAAACACCTCTTGGATAAGATGGAATACTTAACATAATAGAGCTGGCTGCCCTCCCTCAACTCCTGGCACACTGGGTCCCAAAGAAAGAGGTAAAAATAAGGACAATTACAAGTATCTTGCACTGAAACAAAGCTTTCAGCAACCAAGCCCATTTGGGAAAGAAAAAGAAACTGTAGAGTGACTGTAGTATAGACTAAAAGTGCCAAAACACAGCAGCAGCTTATTTTAAATATTATATTAAATAATCATATTTGCAAATAATACGTTCAATATGTTTCTTTTCAACCTTCAGACAACGATTCAGGTAAAATATCTCTAAATTTCAAATGTGTCCAGTGCTGGGGCTCACAGAGAACCTCTTGCTATATTTGGGGGCTTGGTGGGCTGTGGGCAGAGCTGCCCAGATTCCAGGAGAGAAGATCACATGGGGTCTTAGCTCCCTGGGGAAATTCCCTGTAACTACCACACCTGAGTATTAGATTGAGCAAGGTTTCTACCGCTTGTAATCACAGCTATATCCTTAGAATTTCACACTGTGCCTTACAAAACGCAACAACTTTCTTGAAGAAATGAATAAGTGAAGACTAACAGGAAAACTTATCGGGTCAGTGGCCCTAGGGTGTAGCTCAACAGCATGGCATGTGATTAACACACACAAGGTTCTGAGTTTCATCCCCAGCATCAAAAACAAAACACAACACAACAACAACAAAACCTACTTTATTATTTTTTTTTCTCCATTTTGGGAAGCCTACCTAGGAATTGGATATGGCTTGGAAAAAAAACTGGAAAAATGTTGGCAGTGTGTCTACCCCACCTAAATTAACAACTCTCTAAGAGCAGAAATTATGCTTCCTCACAGTGAGTTTGTTAGGTGAATACAGCTGCACAGGTACATAGTAATCATTTGATAGGTGCTGATTACTTGGTACTAGAGGGAGTGATTTTTTAAGTGGCTGTTTTTTTCTGAATAGCCAAAAATTAAATGTCATAATC
>PVLC010001961.1:14722-126901 GCA_004027655.1 Graphiurus murinus
CTGGGGATTGAACTCAGAGGCATTCTACCTCCGAGCTATACCCCCAGCCCTATTTTTTATTCTTTATTTTGAAACCGGGTCTCACTAAGTTGCGGAGTGCCTCACTTAGGTAGCTGAGGCTGGCCTCGAACCCGGATCCTCCGGTCTCAGCCTCCCAAATGCTGGGATTACAAGCGTGCGCCACCACGCCCGGCTAAATGTCATAATCTTTTTGTAGAAATTTATGCTACAGAGAATTATATATTTCACTAAGTAGTGAAATTTTGTAGAGGTGACTCACATCTATAAAGTGCATTTAACTTCTGCAACACTTAGCAAAGGTGGGGGCAGGGGTACCACGACGGGGTAAAAGCACATGCCCAGTGGAGAAAGTCAAGCAGACAGGAAGACTCCTAAAAAAAAAATAAAATTACTCTGTAGCAGAGTTAGATTTTGATTAAAAAACTGCATGTAATTTTACTTAAGTTTTAACAGATGGAAGAGAAACTGAATTATTTGTCATATCTCAATCAAATGTTTCTTTATTACAAGAGATATTTCCTAAAATATACTTCTAAGAAAAGACATTACAGAACCTGTTCACTACTTATACATATATTTCATGCAAGTCTGGGTTTTAAGCACCATTACTTGAGTTCATACCTGTTTGAGAATATTTGCCTCCTGCCTTGTCGCCTGAATGACATCACAGTGTGTCAACTTGAAGCCACATGCTGGGTCCTAATACCTTTCCCGTTAAATGTTGAATGCATGGCTCTATCAAAAGATATAGTTCCATGGCTTCAGAAATTGAATGCTGCCCAAAGAATTATCAAGCTAGTCTGACTTTTAGTTCATGATAGATAATTAGGTTTTCTGCCTAAATGTTTAAAGAATTTTTCCTTTACCCTTAAAATTCAATAGATTAGTCAGGTGTGATGCTGCACGCCTATAATCCCAGTATTTGGGAGGCTGAGACAGGAGGATTGCAGGTTCGAGGACAGCCTCCACAAGTAGTGAGACTCTCATCAACCTAGCAAGACCATGTTTCAAAATAAAAATAAAATATGGGTGGGGGTGTAGCTTGGAGATAGAATGCCCCTGGGTTCAATCTCCAGAACCACACAAAAAAAATTTTTTTCAATAGAGCTCAATGTTGAATATTCTATATGCTACATGTTTTCTGGAATACAATACATTCTTCCAATCTGCAGGTACAGTTCGTTTATTTATTCTTTCATTTCAAAAAATCATCTTGTTTTATTTTCTAGCCTCTGTTTCATTTGTTGACTATCTACTTCAGGAACACAAATAATCCTTATATTACATCGTGTTTGTCCTCTCTATTGCTTATCTTCTGATTGCTTTAATATTTTGATCATTTCATTTGTGTTCGCTGAGATTATCCAGCATTTATTCTTAGTGTCATGGTCAGATACAGAATGTCAGGGCTGATACAGCTGTGAGTTGCAGCCTCATCAGGAGGGTGTGGCTGGAGAGGGTGGGTCCCTGGTGTGTGACCTCAGGGATGGTGTTTGTGTTTTGGAATCCCCTTGCGTCCGGCTCTCTGTTACTTTTAGCCTCTGTGATATGAGAGTGGGGCCGAGCTCTCTCCCTCTCTCTGCTTCCCGCCGCCACGCACTGAGCTCCAGACCCTGGACTCACAAGGACTAAACCCAGAATCTCCAAAAAATTGTGAGAAAATAAATCGTCCTTACTCTAAGTTGTGTGGTCTGTTGTTTTGGATTATAGCAGTGAGAATGTTGACTAAGACACTTAATAACGGATTTTCCAAGCCGGGCGTGGTGGCGCATGCTTGTAATCCCAGCATTTGGGAGGCTGAGACCGGAGGATCTGGGTTCGCGGCCAGCCTCAGGTTACCTAGTGAGGCACTCTGCAACTTAGTGAGACCCTGTTTCAAAATAAAGAATAGGGCTGGGGGTATAGCTCGGAGGTAGAATGCCCCTGAGTTCAATTCCCAGTACAAAGAAAAAAAAAAAAAAAAAAAAAAAAAAAACGGATTTTCCGAAGCATCTATTAAATTCATGTTTCTCATGTTCCATGGAATGAAACAATCATAAGGAAGGTCTATGCCTTGAGATGTGATCTCAGCTAGATTAGGATCTTCTGTTTTTGCATGATATATTCCCTTCCCTTCTGTTTCTCTTGTCTCTCCATTCATCCATGATTACAGTTAGATTTATAAAATGGCCCTATTTCTTTGCTTCACCTTGATATGCTTACATACATTTCTCCAGAAAACTCCATATATTCCATGTGCTCTAACACAGGACTCCTGCCCTGCCATATCAGTGAGCTCTCTAGTTAGAAGACTAAGTAGTATGCATTCTCTCTACTTTTCTCTATCCAGATGGAACGCAGAGGGCTGAGTGATCACCACTGAGGCACTGTAATGCCTGTGTTCAAGTTCCTGGGTTCTGCCTTTTCTTAGGAAAACTCATTAAACAGCTTCAACTGGGATCCCTCCTCCTGCTTGGGAAGAGGCCCCATTCCCATACAGAGGAAGAGGGCAGTACACCCTCAAGATTCCCCTAATTTCACCAGGCCTTCGCTTACAAGGCAGCACCAGCTCTGACTCTCACCTCACCCCAGGTCTACCACTGACCACTGCCATCACTCCTCCAAAGACCAGGATAACCCACCCAGCTCCGCTCAAGATTCAGGGTACTGAGGCAGGATTTCAGACTACTCAGCTTCTGAAGTGCAGGCTTAGGAACAACCCCACCACACTCTCCTCTTCCCCTGGGTGGCCGGCGCATGACCTTTTCTCATCTGCTTCCTCTTAGTAATTTCAACCTGGTATTGTTGCTGCAGGCTCCTGCACTTGCTTTGCTTTTTATTGTTATTTCCTTGTTTGTTTTTTGTTTGTTTGCTTGTTTTTTGTTTTTTAACAGTGATCTCATCTCTAACTGCCTATTTAGCATTAAAGTCAAGAATAGAATTTTCAACAACTACAAGAAGGAAGGATGGAAGCAAGGTTGCTCCCCTTGCTCCATGCCTGAACAATTTCTTGAGCAAAGATACAGAGACTGAAAACATAGGCATGAACACAAGAAACTAGTGGACATCTGGTTTACCTGATAAACCTGAAAAAAATGATCTGGAAAGTCAAGGCGAGGGGTCAGATTTGATTCAGGGTCTGAGAAAATACTAAGAATTGTGAAAATGGGAGATGGTTGGGAATTCAGAAGATGAATCTGACAAATGTGTAGGATGAATAAGAATAAAGGGAAAGGGGAAATGGAATTAAAAAGGAAGGGATAGCTGGGGAGGCACAGCAAAGGAAGGTGGACCCTCTAGGACAGACAGTTTAAGAAGAGACAGTCTCAGCCAGGAATGATGGTGTGCATCTGTAATCCCAGTACTTGGGAGGCTGAGATAGGAGAATTACAGGTTCAAGGGCCAGCCTTTGGTAATTTAGCAAGACCCTGAGCAAATTAGCAAGACCTTGTTTCAAAATAAAAAATGAAAAGGACTCAGAAGTAAAATGTTCCTGGGTTCAATACCCAGTATAAAAAAAAAGAAAAGAAAAGACATTCTCCTCAGCTGTTTATTACTCTTAATGAGAAATATGAAAATAGGAGAGGTGCAAGAAAATCTGATAAACATGCAAAATATTTTTCTTGCTAGGGAAAAAAATCTGACATTTCCATGCAATACTTTGCATGTAATTCAGTAAGTAGACATTGTTTACTTGCTTTTAAAATATTCATCAATTCAACTAGCAAGTGTTATCTAAAAACTTCACTTTTAAATAATAGCATACAAATGCTAAATAGTCATTGTCACAACAAAAAATTAGCCTAAAATCTTATTAAAAGTAAACCACAGCCAGGTGTGATGGTCCATGCCTATAATCTCAGCACTTGGGAGGCTGAGACAGGAGGATTGCAGGTTCACTGCCAGTCTCAGCAACTTAGTGAGACCCTGTTTCAAAACAAAAAATAAAATCAGACCAGGGGTGTAACTCAAAGGTAGAATGCTCCTGGGTTCAATTCCTAGTACCACCGAAAAAAATAAGTAAACCACAAGCTGGTGTTCACCCAGAAGTTATTGTTCTAATATATTATTTTCCACATAGAAAGAGTTTTGTCCACCTAAAAGAGATGAAATGGTTGCCAAGATCATGGAGAGGTCAAGGAAGCAGTCACCTGCCTGGACAGCATCTTTCCACATGAACCCAAGCAAGCATGATGAAAAGGGTGAGCGCGCTCTTCATGTGCCTGCAGCAAGTAACTTCTAATTTTACCAAAGAGAATATGAAGTGAGTCAAAACAGTACTTGTAGGCACATTCTATGCCCCTGCAAAGCTAACTTGTAAAATGTAATCCTCTGAAGACTCTGCCAATTATACAATTGAAATTATAATCACATTTAAGAAAAAAAAAAAGGAAAAGAACAGTTGGTGAAAGCTAAGGAATGGAAATCCACCAGGGATTAGCTTCTATCAGAAGTAGGTTCCAGGTAGAGAGCTCAGATGGGAAGGCAGTTAGCAACCCATGGGCTGAAGAAAGTAAAATCAACTGATCAACTGGATCAACCTAGAGTCATCCTTCCTGTCTCACTCTTTGCCTCAAACCACACAACCAGACCTTCAGTCAGTCCTGTGGGTTCCACGTGCATGGTATGGTCAGAATCTTTGTCTCCACTGCCACTGCTCTGGCACAGCTACCTCCATCTTCTGCCTGGAGTCTCTGCAGATCCTCCTCTGGCCTTTCTACTTCTTCTTTTGTCACCTCAGTCTATTCACCACACATGAGCCATCTCTTTGAAGTCACAAGAGACCAGGAGTAAAACTCTACAATTGTTTTCCACACATTTAGAATAAGGTGGCCTCCATTCAGTGCTGAATCTTACCCTGGCCACCTCTCAGACTCATCCACTCTCCAGTCCAGCTGACTCACAACATTCTACCAGCCACAGTGGCCTCCTTATTCCCACTACGAGGCCTCTACATTGCTGTTCCATCTGCCTGGGCAACACCCTCCCCAACCCCCCCCTGCTCCTTGTGGGTTGATCTTCTTGTTAATCTGCTTTTCTTGCACAAACTGCCAATTCTCTAAGGGATCAGAGACACCAGTGAGTGAATGATAAGGACAAAAATCCGTGCTCAGGTGCAGTTCACCTTCTCTGTAAAGCTCCACCCTGTGCCTGGGCACAGAGCACTCAAGACCATTACATTCTCTTATACATCAGTTTGCTGTTTGTTTGCCCCTCCAGAAGGTAAGCAGTGGGCCCAGGGCAACATGCTAAGCCCAAGCAAGAACTGATAAGGATGGGCCAGTGCGGATCAAGCCACTGAGCGGTCTCCAGGGCCAAGGCTGCCTCTTCTCAGCCCTGTTTTTGTGCTCCTTGCCAGGCCAAAGCAGCTCCTGAATCTCAATACAGTAGTTAAAATGACTCGAATAAGCCGGAAGCTAATAAGCAAATCTTGCTGAAATGTTAAGATTTGATTCTAATAGACTGTCATCATAAATAATTTAATGTGTCCAAAAAATCTGTACCTAGCACTGCAAAGTTGATATAAGACCAGCACCTATTGCATCACAGAAATTGAACAAGGAATGCAAAAGCCTTGCTTTTTCCATGACTTTGAAACAATTCACATCACCATAGCCATGGTCAGAAGAGACAGATGTAGAAGAGATGGTGAACAGGACTTGCCAGGGCAGAGCTAGGAAGGGTAGGGCCTCGCTACCACCTATTCTACACAACTAACAAACCAAAATTTCCTGGCATGGCCCCTGAATTGTTCTTTTAATGAACAGAAACTCAATTTCTGGTACACTCCCCACTTCAGAAATATCGTTCTTTATTTAAACACCAAACAGCTAACTGTTGTCATGCAGTTAAAGATGCTGCTGCGTAGAGCTTTTTGATGAAACAGCCCTCTTTGCTGAGCAAATCATCCAGATGTCAGCATTTAAATTATGCAAAATATATAATACCAATTAAAGAAATTATGTGTGAAAATATGCAAGAGCAAATTTCCTCACATTAATATTTAACGAGACTTTTAAAGTAGCAGGATCTTATGATCACAAGTACTTTCGTATATTTGACCTAAATGGAAGCCCAAAATATCCAGGAGGATTCATCAGACAGTTCTACAAGGGCATATTCTATACCATACAAACTTTAACATATGGTAAGACAGTAAATTAAAGAATTACTCTAAATGAGATGCTGTATCCCCAAAGGCCTCAATCTGACAATAGCCTTAAACTCTGATGTTGTAAAACTGACCTGCTTGTTCCTTGTCCACAGATAGAAATATGCAAGCTCATCTCTGCCTCTCCAGCCTCTGCTCAAGAGATAAGGGCAACCCCCACCCCACCCCTGTTCTCAAGCTGACCTCTCCTTCCCCTCTCTCAGTAATCATCTGAAACTCACTCAGACCCACAGCAGCCCTTTCCTCTGCACTGACCACAGCAATCTGGTCTAATTACCTGGATCTTTGTCTCACACAAACCAGTGACTTTAAATCTAAACCTCACTTGCTTCTTCTGCTAGACCACTGTTGTACTCAAGGAGCTTTCAGAAAGTACCATACCAGCTGAGAGTGGTGTCGCATGCCTGCAATCCCAGTATTTGAGAGGCTGAGAGAGAAAGATTGTAGGATCGAGAACAGCCTCAGCAAGTAGTGAGATTCTCATAAACCTAGTGAGACCTTGTTTCAAGAAAAAAAAAAAAAAAAAGAAAAGAAAGTGCTGGGAGTATAGCTCAGAAGAATGCCCTTGGGTTCAATCTCCTAGTAGTACAAAAAGAAAAAAATAGCATTCTTAAGCCCAATGAGGACCTCAAGGCAGCATCTGGGGGGAAAGGTATTGTTTTAAGTTCCCAGGTATTCCATCTCCAGGATTGAGCCATAAATTTGTGTCCTCCAAACAACCCACACCTCTATTCTGCTGGGTGTATTATGAGGGTGCTCAAAAGGGCAAATGCTATGACCTAAGCCCCTCGGTTCCTCAGTTACCTTCTCCTGTGACTCAGTCAACCAACACCTAATGAGCATCTGCCACTTGTCAGGTGATAGTCTAAATGAGGGATATACAAGAGAGTGAGATACACAGAACCTCCATGTTATCTACATCTTTAGATCTGACTATAATTACCCTGTGTAAAGATACATCCACTTTACATAAACATATGTATCAACATACTAACCTTTAAAAAGATTTACCTATATCTACTTGTCAATACTATAGTGGCTATTATCATTCTCCATATCTTGTTACCCTCCATTAATTAGCATAAGTAATCAGAATAACCAAACAAAAATCATAAAATTTACAATCAATTCTTGACTCATCCAAAAAGTTTCAAAGTCCCAGTATGTGACTGACTTATTACAAATAGTACTTCATCCAACAAAATCCTAAGTCATATGGAATTTGGATAGACTTTTAGTTGTAGCAAAATTCATCTCCACGAAGCCAAATTATGTGCAAATGGGCTGCCAATTCCTAGGCACAGATCACTAATCCTTGCCCGAGTTCCACGTAATAACTCAGTGCAGCACACCAGTAAATAACATGCAGTGTGATAGAAACACAAGAGGCATCTCTGCTTCCTCGCTGTCAGAAGTGAGAAGGGCTGTGGCTTTCTTCCTTTGGGCAACATAATGAATTAGCTTAAAGTTGATTGTTCAGGAGAGTCACTGTCATTAGATTCACTTTACAAAGGCAGAAGATGGAGGCAGAAGGTAATTCACCCCCACCTAGTACACAATTATCCTATGGACTCAGTGATCTGAAATGGTCTAGTTCCAGGAAGAAATGGGGGCTCTGTATAATCACCCACCAATGTCACAGATGAAGGGCATGCTCAGTGTGCAGTCTGCTTGAGGTTGGACTTCAGAGTAGCCCTGTGGAGCAGGTGTTACTACTAAGTCCCACTCAGTTTTAGAGATAAGACAACTGAGACTTAAAGGGATTACATCATCTGCGGAAAACACAAAGCTACTTGGGTGCTTGCTAACTCAGAACAGTTCTCCAAATGCCTTGATGTCACACCTCTTCATGCTGTCCCCCTGGCCCACACATAAAAGCTCACGCCTTTTCACATACTTCACCTATACCTATAACCATCCACACATGATACACTGATCATTTAAATAATGTTAGTTACGTGTCTTTTTCTGTAGTGCTAGGGATTGAACCCCGAGTCTTGTGCAGGCTCCGTCACTGAGCTACACCCACCTGATGAGTTATGCATCTTCTAAGTCTGAGTAATTGAAGGGGAATGTTAACAGTAAAGAAAAATCATTCATCTATCACTATAATTTCAAAATAACCTATAATTCCAAAATAAAGCTTTAAATCACAACACAAGTGTTAACGTTGTCTCAGTTGATTAAATGTAGGAAACCATGTCTCAACTGATTTTATATAGAAAAGCATGTGGCATGTATTAAAGAGTACGTAGGAAACCATGTCTCGGTTGATTTTATATAGGAAACCATGTGGCATATATTAAAAAGCATATGTAATATTCATGGTATGATTTATAATAATGAGACAGCTCAAAACTATCTACCACATTACATAGAAGATGATCTCAATTTCTGTTTAAAGCATATGTGCATATATGTATGTATGATCCACATATATGTCTGTGTATGTATTAGTTCACTTGCACTACCATAACAAAATATCAGAAATTAGGTGGTTGAAACAACGGACATCTATTTCTCATAGTTCTGGAGGTTGGGCAGTCCAAGATAAAGGTGCTGACGAGGTAGGCCTCTCTTCTTGGTGTTCCTACAGCCTTTCTTTGGTGCATATGCAGAGCGGGATACCTCTCCTCTTCTAAAACCACTTGTTCCATTAACTAAGGTCCATCCTTATGACCTCGCTTAACTTTACCTCCTAAAGGCCCGATCTCAAATACAGTCACATAGGTGTTCAGGCTTCAGCATATGACTTTTTGAAGGATATAATGCAGTGCAAAGCATATGAATATATTTACATATTATATGTTAACATCTAAATATCTATTTAATATTCATAATGTATTTAACCTATAGAATATATCACAAATACAATAAATACGAAGAAGAAAAGAAGAGACAGACTTAACCTGACAGAGAAGTCCCATGTAATATTCAAAAATAAAATCAGAGGTTATCGCTGGCTAAATTTTTTTTAATACATTCTCACTTTCCAAACTTCCTATTACAAACACACTTGTAAACAAAATAATATAAGTAATAAAGATTTCAAAAAGAAAATAAAAAGCACATGTCCATATGCTTCAAAGCTTATTTTACTGAATTTATTTCAATTTATTTTATTTAAAATGTTTTACTTTACCTCAAGCATATTTTCAAAACTGAATTTTATTTTATGCGATATAATGCTTTGAAGCTTGAACTCTAATACAGTGAAACAAACGAAACAAAACAAAAAAATGGCATCAGCCAAAAATGAAAGCCGGGAGACCAGTCTTCCAAAAGCACTCAATTAAGAAAATTTGCAGGTATCTGGAAGTCAAAGGAACTTTCAGTTACTCTTTTATTACCAGAAATCATACTTGAAAGACCTATTTATGTTTTCAGTAAAAACCTGCCATCCTTCACAAACACCAGTGAAACACACTTGTGAAAATAAAATTTAAAATTCTATGCAGAAACTTGTCACAGCGCCTTGGCATGACACTGTGATGTCACACTCTAGGTTTACAGCTCTTTACTCAGGAAACAGATAGAACACAGATCCTCCGGTTCACTTTTTTTTTGCAAGCTGCTTTTTAACGTTTTTTTTGTTGTTGTTGTTTTTTCCCCCACATAAAATAGAACAAGAAGAAGAAGAAGAAGAAAGAATGAAAACAGCATAAAGAGGCTTCTCTAATAGGAAAAAGAAGGTAGAGGTTAATTCTAGGCCTGGGGACTTCATTTGTCTCTCAGCAACTTGAGCCAGGATCTTACCAGAAGACAGGAGAAAGGGGGTTGAAGGAACAGAAGGGGAAGACTTTCAGCTTCTCACAGTTCCCTCCTGAAGGGGTGTGCACCCGTGGTGAGACTATTGGTAAGGAAAGACCATCTCCTCATGAATGGGATCCAAACAAATTCTGCTTTTTCTTTTTCTTTTTTGGTACTGGGGATTAAACTCAGGGGCACTGTACCTCCCAGCTATACTCCCATCATTTTTTTTTTAAATGTTTTTTTTTAAATTTTGAAATAGAGTCTAAGTTGCTGAAGATAGCCTCCAACCTGTGATCCTCCTGTCTCAGCTTCTCATGTACTGGGATTATAAACATGAACCACAATGTTTTTTAATGGAGAAGACAGAGCACAACTCCCCTTCCTCTATTAACAGAAATCCAACCCAATCGCTAAAACCAAATCAACCTCATGAATTAAACTGTTCAAACAGTTGCTCACACCATCAGTAGTGATGGTCAAGAGCCCACATTAGTAGAGGAGGGACTTCTTGCGCTGGCCCTGCAGTAAACATGGAGAAATACATAAATAAATAAATAAATAAATAAATAAATAAATAAATAAATAAATAAATAAATAAATAAGTTAATTAATTTTAAAAAACCAGGGCAGAGAAGCCCATGCCAGGCACTTAGAGAGATGACTAAATACACCATCCTCTGTGAACCCACGGAGCTCAAACTTCCCCAAACCGTTTGTCGCTCAAAACCCACAGCTTTGGATTCACCTTGCTTGTACCACAGCATCCTTTACTATGATCTCCCACTCAAGATCCCAGGTGACCAGGAGCATAGATGTATGTCTTGGTTGTGTAAAGATTCTTGTGATCAATCATATTTGTCGCTGCAAATGATACGTTACACCTAGAAAGATTATTAATAAACCCTTGGCAAGATAAATTATGCAGCAAATCAAAAGGGCACATTCACTCAGATTATGCAGGAATGGATGTTCCAAAGTCCAAATATAATTTTGAATGCTGACTGCACAAGGCTCCAGAGGTTTATTAAAATCAGAAACATAATCCATTATAAAAAGAGAAATCACATTTGAAAGCTTCTTAAAAGTACAGCATATGCAGCTAAAAGTTATAACTTGTCAAGGAAACACGAAATTCAAAATAAAACATAAACTGTGTTTGCTGATCTGGTCCGTTAATAGCAAAGCAGTAAACCAGATACAAGGCGCATATGCAACACTTTCAATCACACACTTCATTTACTTTTGCTACTGTGGTGCAATGCAAGCCGCTCACCTAAACATGTGACCTCTCATAACCACAACCAGTCAAGAGCCAAAAGGAAGCAAACTCTTTTCTAAGCCATCACAAAACCCAAACCTTCATCCACTGAAAACTATTTATAGCGGCTGGGGGCCCTGCTGAGCAGGCAGGAAAACCTGGGTTCAATTCTCAGCACCAAAACAAGCAAACAAACAAATACATGTTGTAAACTGTATATCTCACTTTGGAAAGTGTAATCTGTAGTCAAACAATATCTATGCTATGTGACCCAGCATTTCTACTCCTAGGCCCTGTGGAAGGGGTAGGCCAACTACATCACAGGCCAAGTCAGTATGGCTGTCTGTTTTTGTATGGCTTGAGTGCTAAGAATGATTTTTATATCTTTATATGGTTTTTAAAAAACCACAAAAATGAATATTGCTTCATGAATGTATAAACTATACAATTCAAACTTCAATGCCCACAATCAAATTTTTATGGGAATAAGTGATCCATGCTCCTTCACTCTGCATCACCAAGACTGTCCTTTCTACCACCACATAGGTGAGGAGCTCCAACACAAGGGGTGAGGGCCGAGAAGAGGGAACAATTTCCTGGCTAGCCCTCTATAGCAGCAGTCTGCCAACCTCTGCGCTATACAATCATGTGTCCACTGAGAGAGAAGCTCAAAAATGTTCACAGCCAAGCTATTTTAAAACAAAAATGAATCCCTGCTGAAAACTACTCAATTGTCCATTAAGATTTTAGAACACGTGAACTGCTGTGTACGCATCTAATGGAATAATATACAGTTTGCTCTCTGTATCCCTGTGTTCTACATGCACAGATTCAACCAAATGCAGATAAAAATATTCAGGAAAAAAATCCCAGAAAGTTCCAAAGAGCAAAACTTGAATTTGCAGCTTGTAGAGTACCACACTGAATCCACACAAATGAAGTGAGCGTCGGTGAACCCTGTGCAGTCGGGCTCCCAGCAACTCTCTTGTGCTCAGTCTCTCTCTCCACACCTTATGTCTCCTTCATGTACTAGGTACACGCAGTTAAGCCTATGAGAGTTGTCTCTATATTAAATCTGAACAGAATTCTTACCTTGTCATTATTCCCTAAAGAACACAGAGTAACAACTATTTACCCAGCATGTGCACTGAACTAAGTACTATATATAATCTGGAGCTGATTTAAAGTATAAAGGAAGATGATACAGGTTCTATTCAAAGACTATGCTATTTTATTTAAGAGTCTTGAACATTCTTAGACTTGGGTGCCCTGGGTGAGAGGCTTCTAGAATCAATCACCCATAGATGCAAGAAACAACTGTATAGTAATGAGAATGAACAACTACATAAAACACCACAGATGAATATCACAAACATAATTTTAAGTAAAGATGCCAGATGGAGAAGAAAAAAAATGTTATGAGATACCATCTGACTAGAGTTCAAAACACTCAAAATAGCCTACACAGAAGTCAGGGATAAAGGTTAACTTTCAAAGGAAGAACAGTGACCAAGGGGAGAATGTGTGTGTGTGGGGGGGGGGGGGTCTTGGGCTACAATGTTCTGTTTCTTTATCTGAATTTTAGTTACAAGATGCAGTTTGTAAATGATTCAGACTGGACCTATGATTCTGCACAAGTTTTTCTATGTTAATACTTCAATGAAAAATTACAGTCTACAGAGTAGAAATGATGGAGGAGAAAGGGGAAAGGACACGACCAGGAGAGATTGGAGCAGGGATAACAGCAGGACCTCCCTAGGTCAGAGTGCGTCCAAAGGATAAGTGGCATGACCGCTGAGCACTGTACCTACACATGTGCCATTCAATGCACACTCACTGTGCTCCTGGGAGCACAACAAAGAGACGTAAGAAGACAGGCAGAGTGATAGGGAATCTGGCACTGAAGAAAGCAGGACCAATTACAGTTCAAAATAGCCCTGTATATGGGCATAAATTTACCTAGGCTCCCTAGTCATGGTGACCTGGGTCATTATGGAACAGCTAAGGTGTCCTGACACTACAGTAAAATCATTCTTCATGACTTGGCAGCTTCCTGTTTTGGTCGCTGCATGCTAGGAGGGATGGTTCTCCAAAGGCGTCCACCTTGCCAAGGTGTTTTCCTCATTCACAATAATTCTTTCACTGTTCATATTTAACAGTAAGAACAAAACTGGCAACCACCAGGACAAAGATTCTGTTCTGCTATGCTGTGTGTAAAATAGCAGGCATATATTTGTCTATTTTCTGAAAATCTTCCAACCTAAATGGATAGCATGTATTTCTTTGCTCTAAGGGGTAAAAATTGTAGTAACAACAAAAGAATCTTACAGCAAACGCTTCATTCATAACAGCATCAGATAATAAGGGCTCTACACACTCAGGAAGACAGTTCCTTCTACTCATGTTACATTTACCACTGATAACTCATTGTATGCAATTTTGAAAAACCAAAGTATGTATCAATACAAAACTGCATTGCTTTTTGTTTGCTACATATCAAATGATCACATGCTTAATGGCTTAAAACAATACAAACTTATTATCTTAAAATTTCCATGGATCAAGAACCTGGAAATAGATTACCTATGTCCTCTATTCAGGGTCTCACAGGACTACATCAAGGCATGGATCAGGACCGTGATTATCTGAGGCTCAGGGATCTATTTTAAGGTCTTTCAAAGCAATGGTACAATTCAGTTCCTTAAGGTTGTAGGACTGAAATCCCCATTTTCTTTTCCAGCTGTTTGCTAGGGGACACTCTCAGCTCCTACAGGATGTCCACAGGTGACAGCCAATTGCCCTTACAAATGGCAGCTTACCTCTTAAGAGCCAACAGGAGACTCTCCTGCTGCTCTAGCCGACTCTTCTACAACACAGCCTAATCATGGGGTGACATCCATCTCCTTCTCACACCCACACTGTTGGGGAGGGTCACCCTGCAGGATGCACAGCAGAGAGCAGGAAGCTGAGGGCCATCTTATAACTGCCTACCACAAAAATGAATAGTTTCATTTACTCTTTGAAGACACTTATAGTTTAAACATTGGTATTGTTTTTGCTTTGAAGATGCTTCAAATCTGAATTTTCATAGATTACTTAAAACTAAATGAATTGTTTCCTACTAAGTTTGCTTTCTAACAACTAAGAAATATATATATATATATATATATATATATATATATATATACACATCCAGTGGAAGTTAAGTAAACTATTTGAAGAAATATTTACTTGCAGAAATAGATTAAGCTGTCATTTTTATCATGTCTGTTCTAAAATATATTCTCAATCCATACCCCTTCCTTTCACTTCTCATTTAGGAGCATACCCTACAATGTGTAAGGAGGCAGCACTGTCTTTAAAGAGCTTGTCTCTCTCCTCTCTCAACTTTTCTTTGACACTGAACTAACAAAGGACATTTGCCACTAGGGACAGAAAACAGCAAAAGATATTATGTTCTTTTCATCTATTATATGTATAAATTGAAGATTATGCAGACTAGAAAATATAACAAAAACCTGTAATATTCATCAGTCAAAGAAAAGATGCCTTCCCCAGCTTTGCTTTATAATATGCTTGGTTAAAAAAAAAAAAAAAAAAATCACCAGGCATAGTAGCACACACTTGTGATCACAGTACTTGATTGAGAGGTTGAGATGGGAGGATGGCAGGTTTACAGGCAGCCTCAGCAATTTAGTAAGGCCCTCTGCAACTTAATGAGACTCTGTTTCAAAATAAAAAATAAAATAGGGCTGGGGGTACAGCTTAGAGGTAGAATGCCCTGGGTCCAATCCCCAGTACCACAAAATAAATAAATAAAATTAAAAATAAAACCATTTACCAAGTTCAAGTCAATTCCATGGCAGCTAACTGAGGTCAAGACCATGCTCATGCTCCTCTGCGACACTGTGTCTGGCACTCACAGTACGCACTTCATCACAATTTGCTCCATTGATGAACACTGTGAGTTCTTACGAGAGCTGACAAACAGCAACATGAGTTGGATGAATGAGCAGTATCACATCTCCTTTGGGAATACAGCTATTTTGTTCTAATTTTTTTTTTTTTTTTTTTTTTTTTTTTTTTTTTTTTTTTTTTTTTTTTTTTTTTTTTTTTTTTTTTTTTTTTGGTGCTGGGGATTGAACCTCCAAGCTACACTCCCAACCTTATTTTAATTTTTTACTTGGAAACAGAGTCTTGCTAAGTTGCTGAGGCTGGCCTTAAACTCGCGATCCTCTTGTCTCAGCCTCTGAGGTACTTAGATTACAGGTGTGCATTTTCATACCTGGCTTATTCTGTTCTAATTCTGATACTTCTATTGTTGTTTTGGGCAGGGACTATATAGCACCTTGTCATCTCAATGTCAGTCAAGACCTACTGTGCACATCAGGATTGCATAAATCTCATGTGCTGTGCTCCGATTTGAACAGTGTTGGGGCTCCCCAGGACTGGTGCTGCACTCGAGGAGCACTGAGTGTCAGCACATTTCAGTTTCTGTTGACAGGCACCACATGTTGAGCAAATGAGGAGACGCAAGGGTCTCTCACTCCACTGTCTGGATGGAATCCCAGGATCTGCTTATGAGTTCTTCACCGTGCTCTCTTTCAGTTTTTGAAAAGTTGGAGACAACAGTACTTATCTCAGAATACTTATAAGTTTAGTTAGTGTCCTTCAGAACAGCACCTGGAACCCACCAAGAGGTGGATGTGAAATTACACTGTGACATGCAATTTTTTTCTCTCTTCATCACTGTGACACGTAATTTTTTTTCTCATTAGGATCAAACTCCCCTTAGAAAAATCAAGTTATTTCCTTTGAAATGGAGCCATCCTCTTGGAGAACACGGTCTAGCCAGAGACACAAGCCTCCACCAGATTTCATGTTGATGACTCAGACCACTTGTTTGATTGATTGTTTGGTAATGGGAATTAAACCCAGAGGCATTCTACCTCCAAGCTACTTTATTACTAGCCCTTTATTATTTTGAAATAAGGTCTCACTAAGTTGCTGAAGCTGGCCTTGAACCTGAGATCCTCCTGTATCAGTCTCCCAAATACTGGGATTATAGTCATGGGCTATAGCACCTGGTGACTTAGACCGTCTAAAACTATCAACAGAATGTATAATTTAAAAATTTTTTTGAATTGGTGATCCATTCACAAGCAACAAAATGTAAAATACATAAAGGAGTTTACAATGAAAATGCTCCCTCCCACTCCTATACCCAGGCCAGCTGGGGCCTCTAAGCCTGAGGCTTCTGTGCATTCTTTCAGAAGTAAAGTCACAAATGCTTATATATTATTTTTATATCTTTCTCCTTTTCTTGTACACAAGTGTTAGTTCATTCTGAGTAACATTTCATTCCTTGCTTGACACTGTGTGTGTACATACACACATGTGTCTCCATTTAAAATTAATTCTGGAAGCCAGGAATGGTGGCACATGCCTGTAATCCTAGTACTTGGGAGGCCGAAACAAGAGGATCACAGGTTCAAGGCCAGCCTTAGTAAATTAGTGAAACCCACCGTAACTTAGTGAGATGCTATTTCAAATTTTAAAAAAAGGGGGGGGGAGACTGGGGGTGTAGCTTAGAGGTAGAATGCCCCTGAGTTTAACTTCCAGTACCAAAAATAAACAAAATAACGTTATTTTTGGAGCTTATTCTATATGTCAATATGCAGATATTCCTCATATTTCATAGTTACATAAAATTCCATTTTGTAGTTATACCCCATTTTTTTAACCCATTCTCTATTTGTGGGCATCTGAGTTGCTCTCAGAATCTTTCAATCACTGGCTGTTGCCAACAATGCTGAGATAAATAAACTGCACATACACATGTTGACCTTTTCAGTAAGGGTTGAGGAAAAAAAAGGCATTCATAATTGGTTCTCATTTACATAAAAGGAACAATGCAAAAATCTTCCTAGGAGGTTGAATTCTAAATGAACTACGTCCTATAAATGAGGCCAGAAACCTGTTACCAGGGTCAGGGTGTATGGAGAGTTAGCTAATACATGTGTACTATTCTAAATTTTTCAGGGAAAAGGGGACATAGAAATACAGATGCTCCTTAAATTAGAAGAGGGTTGTATCCCAAAAGACTCAGAGTATAGTGAAAATATCGTAAGTTAAAAATGCATTGACTACACCTAACTCCTCCAAAAATTCTAGCTTAAAAACACAGTACACACTAGAGCATTGGTTACTTGTGCTGCAGCTCATTACTGCTGCCCAGCACCAAGAGAGCACTGTACAAAGAGTGTAAGACTACAGAGGATCAAAATTCAAAATTCAAGTATGCTTTCTACTGAATGTGCCTGCTTTTGGACCCTTATAAAGTCAAAAGAAAAAATCATATGTATAATTATATGCTACAAACTATATATGAGCATATTTATTTATTAATTCTCATTTCCCTCCTCCCCTGAGAATCTATAATAAATGCATATGTGATAGATAATACTCCATAAACAAGGATCCTGAAAAGAGAGGAGGTTTTGGGCTCAGAAATAAATATATTCAAAAGCACGTGTATTCATTCCTTTATTCTTGTGGCACATATATTTATATAATTACACATATGTACATTTCTTTTAAAAATCTAATGTGATTCTAACATTGTAACTTGAATACCAAACAAAAATCACAAAGAGCTTAGAGTTCTAAGTGCCTTCAACTGTGCCCTTGGGCAACCCTGATGGCTTTTCTGCAATTGTGTCCCTGTCATGGTTTTTGTCCAACTCCAAGTGGGGGAACACATGTCAGGTCCTGTTTCACACAACCACGAATGTGTCTTCTCAATAACATGGAAGTCCAGAGCATTGTATCTCAGAGTATGGTCAGCAAATCATTTGTTAACATTCCACAATAAGTACACAAATTAAATGCAAACATTCAGAAATTTTAAGAGCAATTTTAAGAGCATTGAATCTAATAAGATATCAGGGCTTATGTTTTTATATATTTCTTCTTTTTCCCTTTTTATTCCTAGTAATCCATCTTTACTCTATTTTACAGAAAGTTAGCACACAATGAATTAAACCTGGGGGCGGAAGGGCTTGCATTTGACCATGGATAATGCAGAAAACCTCTTCTTCCTGTAGAATTTTGCCAGAATAGGCAGCCCGTGGGGGTATAGAAGCCTGTTGTTGCTGCCTGGATTTCTCCAGTGCCCCATAAAGAGGATGAGAGATAAGGCAGAAAACCAAGTTTGCCATCTTTAATAAGAACAAAATTTATCCTCACACATCAGTTAAACCATGAGAAAATAATCAGGAAAGCTAAAAAGTCAGGTCTTTGTTTAAAGGTAAATTTAAAAGTTGAAGAGAAACTATGCAGGCATTTCACTGTGTTGTTAATAAGAACAATATCAAACATGAGATGATTCCAATTGCAATAGCCCTGTGGTCATTATTGAACCATAAGATCAGGGTGAGTCTTTAATTAATCTAATGAACTGGTTGTCTGGCTTCAGCAGACATTTTTTAAATGTCACTGAGTAGCTCAGGGCTGGACCTGAACTGGTGGTTGCACTACTGCACCATCTTGATTCCATTAACTCTTGCCCATGGTGACATTTTATGTCTGCATCCTCATATGCCCTGATTATGTAGTCAATTCATGTTTTATTAACCCAATTAAAATACAGAAATGTTAGATAACGAAAATCTACAAAACTAGAACAATTCCTTAAAATAGACTATTAGCTTCAATTCAAAAAGAGAGAATATAGCTGCCAGATTTGGGATACCTCAAAAGTCCATGGTTTCTAAATGCTAAAGAGGAAAAGTGCTAATCTAATCATAAGAGAATATATTTAAATCCTAGGTATTGTATATTTCAGGCTTTAGCATCAGTAGGCATGCTACGTAGAACTCTGGGTTCACGCGGGCTTTGCAGACATAACAGTAAGTACACCTACAAAAAACTTACAGGCCAACTTGAGAAAAATATTAGGACTCAAACAAACAACTCTACACTGGATTAACTCCACCCACAGTCACCACCTCTAGTCCCCCATTATCTGTTCTGAACAAGAATCTCTTCTAAATTGGTCTTCCCAGTACAAAGCACAGATCAAGCACTTGAACATGAAATGAATGATCCTTCTGAAATTAAATGAGCATTTTTTAAAAATCCTTCAAATATTAGGCCATACTTGAAAACAGAAAAAGAGGAGGGAGTTTAATACATCTCTTTAGAGGCTTATATGATTTACCTTAGATGTGGGCCACTTAGATCATCTTTTTAAGTTCCTCCTATTCTAAAAAAAAAATTACGATGGCATAAAAACTACTCTGAAATGAGACAGTCAAAGAATGCTGCAGATAAGGAACGAATCACAAGAGACTCATTAGAATGTGAAAAAATATTACAATGTTTTCGATCAGAGCTCTACCTCCAAATCTATTGATCCTGGGGAGAAAGGTAAAGGTGTCCCAGAGGGTCATCTGCAATTCCATAAGAAAAGGTGTGATAGGGAAAGCCATTAAAAATGTTTACCCTATTCTTAGCAACAAGAACAGCATGGTATTGGCACAAAAACAGACACATACACCAATGGAGCAGAATAGAAGACTCAGAAACAGACCCACAGGCTTACAGTCAACTGATTTTTGACAAAGGAGCCAAAAACATACACTGGAAAAAAGATAGCCTCTTTAACAAATGGTGTTGGCAAAATTGGTTAACCATACGCAGGAAAATAGAAATAAACCCCACTTTCTCACCCTGCACAAGAGTCAACTCAAGGTGGATCAACTACCTGGAAGTTAGGCCGGAGACCTTGCAGCTACTTGAAGAGGGCATAGGACCAACACTTCAACACATAGGCACAGGTCAAAACTTTCTCAAAAGACCTCAAAAGCACAAGCAACTCAATGGAAAATCAATACATGGGATTGCATTAAACTGAAGAGCTTCTGTGCAGCAAAGGAAACTATCAAACTAGTGCAATCACTTTGGAAAACAGTATGGAGGATCCTCAGAAGAATGGGAATGAACCTACCATATGATCCAGCAATACCACTTCTGGGTATCTACCCAAAAGAATGGAAACCAAACTATCAGACCAACGCATGTGTATCTATGTTTATAGCTGCACAATTCACAGTAGCCAAACTATGGAAACAGCCAAGATGTCCATCAACAGATGAATGGATTACAAAACTATGGGATATGTACACAATGGAATTTTACTCAGCCATAAAGAAGAACAAAATCATGTTATTTACCAGGAAATGGACGCAACTGGAAAACATTATGTTAAGTGAGATTAGCCAGTCACAAAGAGTAAAGAAGCATATGGTCTCCCTAATATGCAGATGCTAGGGGGAAGATGGGGCATAAGAGGGTCTCCAGATGGAAAAGAAGAGACCCTCGATAAACAAAGAAGTTGATTAAATGGAAAGGGATGGATGGGGGGGGCAGCCTAATGTACATCAAGGTTACTCACCAAACTGAACTTGAGAGGGAGGGAGGCTGAGGGAGTGGGGTGGGAATTTGGGGAAGGGGTCAAATGAGAAATGTGGGCACATATGTCGTTATCAATTTGTACCTAACAAAGATGTATGCTTACAATGCATGCATAATTTAAAAAATAAAAATAAAAAGAAAATATTCACCCTAGATCAAAGCTCTAGTAAAAATTCTGACTTATGATAACAACTGGGGAAACCAATAGCAGCTGTTCTAAGCTCATCTACCGTTGACTGAAAAACAAATAAAATTCAGACAGAAATGCAAACTTATACTCTGCAACTTAGAAATATAGTGATATTGGGCATTATCCTGGGAAATATTACTATCAATAAAACCATAAGCAATTGTCTGAGGGAAAACAGCAAGGTCAAACAGAAAACAAGCTTCTATCCATGCCTCTCCAAATCCCCATTGCCAATTCTTGGTAGGAAGAAGCTACGTTTTGAAACGGACTAGACAATTTCACACCAACCCAGCCACCTCCATTGATACCTCTCTTTTCCCACCAATTCCATTCACAGCCATCATTAGAACCAAGTGAAAGAACAGGCCACTGCACACTGTGCCTTGGCACATGGTGGACATAACAGGAAGGGCAGAAGGAGAGATCCATGCAGTGCCCTACAAAGGGTTACTCATTATATATCATTTGCAGGAAATGGATGGAACTAGAGAATATTGTGCAAAGGGAAGAGCCAGTCTCAGAAAGTAAAGAGCCATATGGTTTCACTCATATGTGGAAGCTTGAAAGAAATTGCAAAACAAAAGGGATTTCAGGTAAATAAGGGGAGATACTAGTAGAATAGTGGAAGAGGATTTGGGGACAGAGATGGGGAGGGGAAAGGGGAGACATGATGAAGAAAACAGTTCAAATAATCCTATGTTCACATATGAAGTTATCAATACCAGCTTCAATATTATGTATGGAGATGGAGAAAGGGCAGGGTGGGGTCCCGAGGGAAACACAACTGCTGTGTGTACAGGTCATTTCTATCACTCTGAACCTCATTATGAAGTATCACTGCAATGCACTGATTTAACAACAACAGAAAAAGGCATATGCTTCTGTATATTGTCATTAAATCTCCCTTTAAATAAACCCACAAAATATACTGGTCATAACCTTCCTCTTCAAAGAGACAAGCCAAGATGGACAAATGACTAGAAGATACCAAGAATTTAGCTAAGGGCTGTCCACATAGACCCATCTTTCAGCTTGTGATGTGGTAAAATTTTCTTGCAGCTTGAAAGTAGACAATGTCTGGAACTAAAGAAAATCCCCCAGCCTGGGCAAGTCACTCCTCATCCAGGTAAAAGCTAACAACAAACCAAAGCAAAAACCATAATGAGATCAATAAACATCCACCAGCGTCAATGACAACAAACGGCACCCAGCAAACAGCATAAGCAAGCAGGAACGATCCACGAAGAGTCAACAAGGCAAAATAAGGGGAACAATATGCTCAAGACACCACAATAAAATGTTTTGCTCCATCCTGTTTATGATAAGAAACAGAAGTAAATCCAAGACAATGTGAACATAAGGGGAGGGGGGACACAAATGAAAAAGAGACATGAACAGCAAGGTTGTGAGTGGAAGTGCAGAATTAAACTCTGTTAACATGGAAAGAAAAAAAAAAACTACACTCCAAAAAAACAAGTAAGTTAAATCAGAGAACAAACATGAGCTGAAGTCATAAAACTCAAAAAGTGTCAAGAATAAAGACTTGGAAGCCGGGCCTGGTGGCGCATGCTTGTAATCCCAGCATTCAGGAGGCTGAAACCAGAGGATGTGGGTTCGCAGCCAGCCTCAGCTACCTAGTGAGGCACTCCGCAACTTAGTGACACTCGGTTTCAAAATAAAGAATAAAAAATAGGGCTGGGGGGTATAGCTTGAAGGTAGAACGCCCCTGAGTTCAATCCCTAGTACCGCAAAAAAATTAAGATTTGGAAAAAGGTGTAGAAGATATCAGATACAAAAAAAAGGAAAATAGAAAGTCTAAATTAAAGGAGATGGGTCATCTAGAGCAAGGGAAACAAGTAAATGAATTAGAAGAAACTACAGTCAAAGTCAACAGAAAGGCCAGAATCTCACAAGGAAAAAGGTTGCCTTTCAATAGGAAATCAAACAGAGAAGGATACCATTGAAAATTCGAAAATTTTTAAAATACTAGTGTTAGCAAAAGAGGAGAGAATATTAACAAATGAAAAAAGCATATATCATTCTGTTGGAAGAATATCCCTCAGCAATCTGGAACATAAGGAAATGGTGTTCACAGTGTTTCAAGGGCAAAAGATCAAGAAGAACATGGCTGTATACTCAAATGGTTTTTCATTTGCAAAAATAGTAAATTTCCCAAAAAAGTCTGCAAATTTTCTCTGAAAAAAATTACTCAGAGCCAGGTATGGTGGTGCATGTCTGTTATCCCAGTACTTGGGAGGATGAGACAGGAGGATCACAGGTTGGAGGACAGCCTGAGCAACATGATTACTAGGAAAGAAAAACAGCTGCTAGAATAGAACTGACTTGATGCACTTTGCTTCAATAAACATTGAATATTTCTATGACTATGGCACCATGAGACATGAAGGTGACCCTGAAACAGAATTTTTAGTGAGAGTATGAGTTTGAAAAGCAGAAATATTAGAAGAAAATTTGAAGAATTAAAGGAAAAAAGATAATTTCTATCTTTTAGAAAATCAAGTTATACAACTTGATGTACTATCAACATTCCAAGTCACAGCACAGGAAGGACAAATGTATATATTAAGAAAACAGAGCCAGGCGTGGTGGCGCACGCTTGTAATCCCAGCATTCGGGAGGCTGAGACCGGAGGATCCGGGTTCGCCGCCAGCCTCAACTACCTAGTGAGGCACTCCGCGACTTAGTGAGACTCGGTTTCAAAATAAAGAATTAAAAATAGGGCTGGGGGTATAGCTCGGAGGTAGAATGCCCCTGAGTTCAATCCCCAGTACCGCCAAAAAAAAAAAAAAAAAAACCAACAACAAAAAAAAACCTAAATGCAATCCATCCTATTTTAATATTAATTTATGGTATAGTTTACATGTACCTGAGCTTTAACTTCTTGCTATTTATATATCTTAGCTAATTTAGATCATAAAAGAAATACATACAAAGCTAGAAAACACATAAACATCAGTGTTGATGTTTACACAACTTGGGACTGGATTCACTACAACAGAAATGAACTTTACAAATATCTCCTAACTCTACCATTAAACATTTGCACAGAAAGTTCAAAGATCTACCAGGTAATTTCCAGGCTAGATATTAAAATGCCTGAATATGAACGTAGGGTGGCCAAGTTCCACTGCAAATGCTCTGCCAGCATGAAATAGACAAAGGAGGCCAGGACAGCCAAAGAAGATCTAAGAACTCTGACCACATTCACACACACACACACACACACACACACACACACACACCCCTCTCCACGTGCCTAACAGGCTTGTGTCTGTGCTCCAATTGTCCACACTGCAGGTATCACTACCCTCCCTGTCTGACTGTACTGTAATTCCACACTATCTACCTTCCTGGGCTGTGAGTCCTCGGGAAGAAGTGAGCCTCTCACTCAGGTTTCCAGCCCCAGCACTTCGCAGTGTATGGTGCATGATCAACAAACAATGTCAGAAAGAACTGGGCTGTAAGCGATAAGAAACACATGACATTTAGAAACATGCATATTCCTATTTCAGATCCATATTTCAATGACAGCAACTCAATACTAAAGAGACTTGGAAGTGTCACTTTAGAGAGAGAGGAATAATAAAATAATGTGGGCAGGTTCTATCTTCTGCGAGATGACCTCAATTTGTTCTAAGTGACAGGAACTGGAGGGATAAATGGAGTATGTGGTGGCACAGATGACAGTGCTACCTTCTGCCATTCCCATGCATTCTCAGACAGGTTTGGGTCAGTCAACTATCTCAGAGTTGCTTCCACATTATATAGAAAATAAGCTTGTCAGCACATATTCTGGAAGCTGCCTTCCAAACTCACATATGATGTGTGTCTAAAAAATACAAATGAGAAAGACTGAAATAGAGCATGCCATTTAGTATCGCATGTGGCTAATGTCTTTAGGGAAAACATTTCTATAATTGTAACTTCCTTATTTGGACTTCTGATGGGAGACATTTATAGCAACAAATATAAGATGTTGCTTGACTTGGGAGACATAAAAACACATTTCATAGAATAATGAGGGACAGTGAAAAAACATAAAGCTCCTCTTGCCAGTTGGAAAGTTTATGAAGCATATACAACTACACTTCTCTTATTTAAATTTTCACTAATGATGATTCCTGATAAATCATAAATGGCCCAAACGAGCTCTCCTAAGTAATTTCAAGACTTCTTTCTTTGGTCCACAAGGCCATTTACATTAAACTGAAGTGATTACTACCATGTTAAAAAAAAAATCATTATTCCCCAGAATATTTTAGCCAAGTGCATTTAAGCTCTATCTTGTGGATTTAGCAAACAGAAGTCAGGAGAGGAAGTAATTATTAAACAAACTCTGTATCCATATTCGCCTTAGTCAGTTGTGTGTAACACTACGCAATCAATGTACATCAAACATTACCAATATCTGCAGAAAGGAACCCCGACTTTTTTAAATTCAGACCTTGGTTTCATTTACTTCAATATTCATATTTTTTAATCTAAGTTCATTTTTACTTATTTTTATTTTTTTTTAAATGTGGGATCTGTTCGGGTTCTAGGAGAATGAAACTGACCAGACTTGAATCTTCCTATTTCTCCTCCTAAAAATGATGAAAAGCAACTAGAAGAATAAGTGGAACCTCTTAAGATTTTCTTTTCAGATAATATGAGTGTGGGAATCCCTGCACCAGCAAAGTCCTTGGTACAGGAGGCAATGACTGTGTGTATGGAGGGGGAGGGAAAAACAGGGGAAGGTGTGGAGTGAGGGGTACTATTAGTAGGCAACTTCCATTGTGCAAAGAAACTAGCCCTCCCAGTATCACGAAAAGAAGGCACATATAGCACACTGAGAAGCCAAGAAGGCTGCTCCAAGTCCTCCACCCTCACAGGACCTTCCTGCCAGTAGACAATTCAAGAAAGCACAAGTAATTTGAATATGATTAAAAAAGCAATTAAATCTGCCATATCCATTATAAGAGAAATTAGTTACTATTTCTCAGCAGAAAAAAGAAACTCATCAGAAAATAAAGCTGCAAAGCTAGAAAGTTTAGAAAACATTCCAGAAAATCAAAGATATGATTAGACAACAGAAGGAGGAAAAAAAAGAAAAGACACTCTATTCAGGATGGATGAAAAATAAGAAATAAAGAGTAAAATATTAAGAATACTCAGGAAAATAGAGACCCTAGAAAGCACAGTGAAGGACATAAAGAAGAGAAATAAGAAGAGCCATGAGCATAAGAAAGGACAAAAGTGACAGACACCAAACCAGTCAATGGAAAAAGAACTAAGAATGTGCGCCTCTTTCAAAATAAGAAATTCAAAACCATGGAATGAATCAAATACCTGGAAGATAATGCAGGCAAAGTTCCCTGAAATAAAGCAATGCCCTAGCCCAGGCTTGGCAAACTGAGCCATCCACGTCCATTTGCATTTGCACCACCAAGGGCTGTTTTCATAGGGCAACAGCAGAAGTGAGGAGATTTGACAGAGACCACGTGGCCCAAAGGCTGAAAATATTTTCACTCTTGCCTTGACATAAAGAGTTTACTCATCTCTACTCTGAACTATGGACTGGAAGATATGACATATGCCTGGATACACAAAGAATTGTACTAGAGAAAGCAGTGGACTTTGAAGATGAAGGATCCTTTGTGCAGTTGGGCAAAAATACAAACCTACTTACATGAAAAAGCAAACAACTTGGACATCAGCATTTGACGCCAGGAAATAATGGAAAATTCCTATAAAAAAAAGGAAGAAGGAACCAGAGTTATGCATGCTTTGAGGTAGTATCTTACCTCGAATTCTTCCAGAGGGATGGACCAGAGGCCAAGCTCATGAGCAGGGCTGATGAGGCCCCTAAGTAGATTTCACCGTAGCACTAAGACTTTAACAGAGGAAAGGATGAAGATGACCCAATGGCACATGCATGGTGTATTCAAGCTAGGCAGCAACAGCAAAATGCACAGACCTCCTCACAAGTAACAACTAGGCAGAAAGGATAGCATTTTAATCTGATAAATATTATTTAAGGATACAAAGTTAAACATTAAGATGCATCCTTCATATAATTGACCAAAAGTGGTAGTGGAAAAAAGAGGAAATTAGAACAAATAAGTTAATTTCATTGCTGATCAGTTTATGAAGCCAATACTCATGGTCTAAACTAAAAAAAAAAAAAAAAAAAAAAAAAGGTTTTTGTGAGTTTCTTGTCATAAAAGTTACTAACACAAAAATATGGACCTCCATGAATACTGGAAGTATAAAAACACTGCTGACCAAACCATATATAACAAAAAAATACTTTAAATATGCAAATACTCATATGTATATATAAGTATTATATAAGTTAGCATCATAGTAATAAGCCAATATTAGTCTTATCAATATATAGAAAAATCTAAAATAAAATAATCTTAACTAACACAATCATATTGATCTTATCACTACACACAAAAATCTAAAGTAAAACAATCATAACTAAAGTAATCATGTTGGTCCTATCAATATATACAAAAATCTTAATTCAATGACCTTCACATTAACTAAGGGAAACCCTTTTATATGTCAAGTATAAGAGAACCTAACACAGAATGAATCAGAAAGATTCAAAATTAAATTAGGAACAATGGTATATAAGAAAAAAGGAAACCAAAAGAGTGTATGAATCAGGATCTTGACATTAAACAACATAAAATAATGTAAACAAAGTAACACAGATGAGTGAACCAACAAAAGATAAAGCCTAGAAGTTAAGAAATAAACCTAAATACATTTGGCCGCTGAACAAATTGATCTCGAAACAGTAAAGATATATATGTGTACGACAACTGAGAGCCATTTAGAAAAAGTTGAAATTGACTCCACACTGTACATACTTTATAATATTTCATAATGACAAATTAGAGAGTTTCTAATGATTCAAAATCTAGAAGCCAGGAAAGAAAATATTAATACATTTGACTGTTAAAGCCACCATGAGAAAGGTGTGATGAGGCATGCCTATAATCTCAGCTACTCAGGAGGCTAAGGCAGAAGGATTAGAAAGTAGAGGCCAGCCTGGGCAACTTTGTAAGACCCTTTTTCAAAACAAAAAATTTTACAAAGGCTGGGATGTAGCTCCATGGTAGAGCTCCCCTGGGTTCAATCCAAGAGAAGAAGGAAGGAAGGAAGGAAGGAAGGAAGGAAGGAAGGAAGGAAGGAAGGAAGGAAGGAAGGGAGGGAGGGAGGGAGGGAGGGAGGAAGAGAGGGAGGGAGGAAAGTGATGACATCGTTCTAAAAAAGATTAATTTATCCTTGACTCAGTAATCTCACTTCTGGAATCCTATCCAGTAAATTTACATGAAGAAATGTGAAAAAAACTTTCACCCCAAAATTTTTTCAGTTATTTCTTACAACATTGGGATAATTCAAATAATTGAAAACAAAAATGTCCAGCAATTGAGAAACTTGAGGGCAATCTAGAGTACATCTGTATAGTGTTGTATCGTGTAGCTGTAAAGGAAGAAAGGAAGGTCTCTAAGAAGAGCTGGGGTATAAGCCACATGACTAAAAGATATAAAACAATGTATACAGTTCATCATTTTTGTAGCAAGTATGAAAATAAATATACATATTCCTATTTGACTTCTAAAAGCATATTTATATTAGATATTTTCCAAAAGAAAACCCAAAAAGATAAACAAGTAATAAAAAAATTATTGCTCTGCACATAGGTTTTCAACTTTAAAATTTAAATTGCATATTCTTATATTCAGTAACATACATAAAATGTATATATGTATGTATATATAATACATATGTGTGTATATATAATATATACTTATGCAGTTCTATAGCCTAAATTAATATATAAAAGTTGTACAAAAAAACGATTTTTAGTGAGGCACTCCGCAACTTAGTGAAACTCGGTTTCAAAATAAAGCATAAAAAATAGGGCTGGGGGTATAGCTCGGAGGTAGAATGCCCTTGAGTTCAATCCTCAGTACTGCAAAAAACAAACAAACAAACAAACAAAACGATTTTTATCTTTGACCTCACAGGTAACCATGGCAATCTTCATTCCTAAACCATCAAAAAATGATTTATTCTATTTATTACTTATTTATTTGAAAGCTGTTTGAAACAGCATTACTATTATTATAACTAATGATATAGCTACTGAATGAAGTTTAAAGTATCTTTGTGGATCTTCTGTCTTCAGAATGCTTCAAAATGCTTTAGTATACTAAGGACTGTAGTCAAAGTGTTTTCAGATAAATCACATAAGCAGAGTAAATCAAAACATTTGTTAATGGCCCTAGGAATCAAGATTTCTTAGTGTAAGGAAAAGAAATTATACTTACAAAATCAAATTAATTACAGATGCTATATTCAGTGGCTTAGAAGTAATAGCACCCCAGCAGCAGGGAGCACCCCACGTCCTCAGAGGTGGGTCTCTCATGCCCCTCATCACTAACAGCGACTAGAACTTCCCAGAGAAATGGCTGATTCAACTTTCAGACAGAAGAAGTTCAAAATGTGTTGGGACATCTTGTTTTGGCCCAAAGCAAGAAAGCTTCTGAAGATTTATAAGGTTCCATAAGGACATAGATTGAAAAGCAGCAAATGAATAATTGTGAGAGTTTTTATGTCAAAGAAGAATAATGCCTGTAATTGACTGAAATATACAGAATATAGGAAATTTCATGATCCTGCAGTAATAATCAAAAAAAGGAAAAAGCCAAAGGGGAGGGGAAAAAGAAACTCATTTCACATCAGTTGAAATGCCTATGAAAACAACTCCTTACCTTTAAAATTATAGAGGGGATAAATTAAGTATTTATCCTGCCTTTTCAGAGAACTGAAATGTGCCCTGGGGATAAGGTAAACAGAACTTTAGAAAAGAATGCTGGTCAATACAGGAGGAAGGCACGTTATAACTAGAGAATTATTACTCTGCAACTTCTAATGAACTAATTGATTCAGGCAAGAATTATCAGCTGTTGTCAAAACCAAAAAAAAAGATCACAGGGACTAACGTGACAACACTTGTTATTACTTCCACTCTAGTACCCAGCAAGATGGTGCAGAGAATAAAGACCACACAGAAAAAAAAAATTAAAAATAAGGAAAGAAAAGAAACAAAATTAAGTAGTGAGGTCAGACTACAAGCTGGCTGCCACCTACGCATCTGCTTAAAGTAGGACAATATTCTGATTAGGGACAAAGCCTAAGGGGATGGCCAATACAAAGAGGGAACCTCCCTCGTACCTGACCCCCACTGCCTATAAGTTTATAAGAACCCTTTCTTCAGCATGGTACCCACAGATACATCCTATGCTTCACAAATCCCTTGAAAACCGCCCCCATGGGTTCTTCCAGGACACTGACTTGTCACTGGCAATGTTCCCAATTACACAAGACAACCTGCCTTTCCAGCACATGTCTGCCAGTGTCCTTCAAGAACAGCTCATGGGTTTCTCCAAAAGTTAGCTCAATAAAAGCATTTCTATGGAGAGCTAATATGATCTGCTCCTGACAAAAAATTCTCATGGCCTGGCCTAATGTAGGAAAAGATTTCTGGGTATCTAGAATCCAGCTTGCCATGTTTTGCTCATATAAGCACTTGGCAGAATCATATTTCCTATGGGGGCTCAGTTTGGAATACACAGCTCTTCAATAATTAAGTTCTGAAATTCAATGTGACACTAATGTCTCTGCAGTAAATTGCTTTTCTGTCTTTGAAACAAAACTGTAAACAGACAAAGCCTTCCATGATCTTGCTAAAACAGTCCCATTTCTTTTCTTACCCCAATTAAAACTCACACGTGTACATGTGTGCACATGTGTGTGCACACATGTATACATACACACTTCATTCTTAAACATGCAGACCTTGGCTACATTCTTAAGCAACATGGTCCTTAATGGAAGATGAGACCCTCTGAGCCCCAAAGAGGAAGCAAATAAGCACTAAAAGAGATTGCTAACATCCTAACAGCTAAAATGTAAGTAATTTGTCCAAATTACATAACTAGTGAATAGTCCCCACAGACTGGACTTTCAGTAGTCTGACTTCAGAGACCAAGGCCATGGCACCACATTATTCCACTGCACTACTTCTCACTAGCCCCCACTCCCTACCCTACAGGTTTACCATACCAGGCTTGGGGAAGAATAGGAAGATGGACCCAAACCTGTTTGCTACATTTACTGACTTACAAATGCTGCACAGGAAGCTCACATTGGGTGGTAGGACCTGCCTCCCCACATGGCTTTAACTTCGGGGACAAAACTAGATTTCCAAAGCCTGAGGATAAAATCAGATCTATGATGTTTACAGATGCTATCCACTCATCAAAATGAGGTGCACAAAAATGAGTGCGGATCACCTTTCCCTATTCCTTTCCTCTAACCACTATCATTCACAAGCTAGCCCAGCAAGAGAATTAAAGAGAATCCAGGGTCACAATCCCAGCAATCTCTTACTCTTCCTGGGGTCAATGATAAGAAAACTTTGTTTTGACATGTTCTAGAAGACCCTTGATCAAAGTCCACTTTAGAGACAAATTATGTAAAAGCATTCCTCTTTGTGTGGGGATTTAAAAAAATAAAAACCAAACTGCCACAACCTGATGTTTCTACATAAAATCTTAGTACTCCATTGAGGAATGACAAATTATACATATTCTAAAACGGACAGATGTAATGGGCAAGATTTCTGTGAGCAACATCTCTATCCAGAAACCATACTTGGTACTATTTAGTTAATAATGAAAGTTCATTGGTTATCTTTGTTCAAATGAAATTCAACTTCTGATTTAATGGCCACACAGTCCTTCATCTCTGCCCTAGAAGATGCTGGAAGTGTGGGAACTAGTGAATACTTTCTGCCATATGAAGCCTTCACCTGTCTCACCAAAGAAAACCTAAGTGTGGTTTGTAATCACATCATCAATAGCTGAACAGGTCACATGTGAATGCTGTCTGGCCCTTCCCTCGGGTTGAGAATGAAGACCAGTATGAAAGAATACTTTGAAAGGCTTTTCCCTCCCAGAATCTTGAAGGTTCTGGCTCACTGTGTTTACAAAGAATCACAGTAAGGCCTTCCCCAGAAAAGGAGCTCACCCTTGACACAGGCAAGGACTTGAAACACGGCATCACAATAATCAAGGGCAGTTTCACTGCCTCACTGTCTGCACACTGGTCCAAGATCACAGAGAGAGATACAAGCAAAATCCTTTCATTCTTTGGGATGAAAAAAAAAAACAAAAAACTAGCCTGCACTACTCAAGTAAAGTACAACTAAGAGAATACTTTAGAATCAGTGTCTTAGGAGAGAGGGAAAATGAGACAGTTTTCTTTTGGCTTCATGAGGCCCTTCTACTTTAATCAATCAAGAAATGCATTAAAGATTCTGCCACCACCCAGATGAAAACAGTGTAGCTTTGCTAGGAGCCACTTTACTGCCCAAATGCAGCTGCTGTGAGAGCAATCCACATGGGCCCTGATGGCAGTGCAAGCTGAATATCAATTAAAGCATATGACAGATACAGCAAAAACAACAGACCAAACGAGCAGGTTCTGGCAAAGAAACAAAGACAACCGAAAATTAATGTGATTGCTCTATAGAAGGAGAAAATGTTAAAAGACTCACTTTTGCTATCAGATACTTGCTTTTGTGACCTAGGCAAATGCTCACCCAAGGATGGATATGAAATAAAAGCAATTATTAAGAAGTCAAATTGTGTATTAAAAGTCAAACAGGAAAAACCCATGTTCCGACAGTATTTCTGGTATCAATACTTCAATTGATGCTCTGATGTGTATAGGTAGCATAAGCTGCAATTTTTTTTCCAGAAAACTCTGTCTTTATGCATAAATGTGGCTCAGTATTCCAAAATTGGTATGCAATTTTTTAAACATCAGGTTTCACGAAAGTGGCAAATTTGAGACAAGACTAGATTCATGAACTAGTTATATCAAATGAAAAGCAAAGGGAATTCATGTACAGGTACACACACACACACACACACACACACGACTTCCCGCTAGCCACTCTACAGGAAAGCCAAAGAGATTAATGAGATAATTTCTGGAAAGTGCTTTGAACTCTTTGGAAGAAAGGTGCTATATAAATGGAAGGTATTAGTTTTCTTATTCTAAAAGGCATTTTCATTCACTACAGGATGAAATATAATACAATTAACATCCAGTCCACTTACTTTTAACAATAAAAAATAATCAAATCAGAAGTCTTTTTAGAACTTGCATTGAGCAAACCCCAACTCCCCATTCGTCAACTCTAATGCTTATATTATTATCATTTTTTAAACAAGTGCTTGGAGTCATAATTTTGTGCCAAATGAATTTAACATAAATTGAATTACAGGTATACTGGTATTCTAACCTTTAGGGATTATGTGCTCACCATCAAGACAATCACCCACATTTATTGACTGCGTAATACAGAGAAGTATAAAAGGTAGCCCCTGACCTCAAGAAGCTTGCAACTACAGAGAGATCACACATACATAAAAACTATACATTGATATTAGAGTTAATCAACACTGTGGCTATTGGGTGTTTTCTAAGAGTTTTCCCCCAAAGCCTAGGCCCAAAATGTTTTCTAAAATGTAATTACATTCCAGGGGAGTATTCCTAAAGGTGGTAGCAAGCCTTCTTTTGACCTCGGCTTTTGAGTGGAGCCACTGTCACCGATCCCTGGATCCCTAACTCATCCAGGGACCTCAAACGACTCCAGCGCAGTGGCACTCACTCCCTGTCCTCAGGGAGGCCTCTGAAGGTGGCATGTAGGCTGCCTTCATTCTAAACCAGAGTCTTCAAAATGTTTGAATTTTTAAAATTCTTCTGCCTCTTTTAGAATCAGCAGGTTGTCACTTATCCCTGCTATCTTGGGCATGTTCCTCACAGCTCCTATTCTGCTTCTAATTTGCTTTTTGCTAATCTCCTTCGGGCTCAGAAAGTGAAAAACCCATCTTAGGACTTGGACACCAAAAGGTCTCTCCTGTGAGTTTAAGCTCCTAAAGAATTCTGGTGCTTTTCAGCTTTTCTTGGGCTTTTCACCTGATCTCAAAGGTCTTACTTTTGGCTCAGGGATAAGCAATTTTCTAGGTAGTCCAAAATTGTCTAGCACTACTCACAAATACTTAGTTTAAAAGAGTAATAATGAGAATTAAAATGGAGAAAATTAGTAAATGCTGGGGGAGAAATGACGGTATCTGTCCAAAAAAGATTTCAAGTTACTTTTATGAATCCAGACAGAACAAGACTGAAGTAACCAATACCTGCTCACATAATGGTGATATACTCTTAAGATAAACTGCAAATGCCACATGAAGCACAAATAAAATGAAATGTGGCCTGGCTCCAAAGTAATAAAAATCAGGGTGGTCTAAGATTTCTCCTCAGCTCTAGGATATAGAGAAAAAATGGAGGACATCTAAGCTGTAACAAAAACATCAGGGGCCCCAAGGGCAGCCAAGCTGTCATTCAAAGACAAAAGTCAAGGTCATCTCTGGATGATATCTCCATCCATCTAAGATAAAAAGAAGAGGAATGGAGAAACTTATAGTCAAGTGCTCTCCTGGGAAACAATGAAAACAAGAAAAAAAATGGAGTTTATTAATCAAAATATAGTCTAGATACAAATGGAAACATTTATAAAGTAGATTGTGTAAAAAGATATAGATATAAATCAATGACCTGGAATTAAATTCCCAATATATATCTAAAACTCATGAGAACTTAAAAAAAAAAAAAATCTCCTAAATACTTATTGGGACAACAAATAGACTAAAATTATAAATTTCTAGAAAATATAAATATTTCATATAAAAATGCTTAGGATGCTGCCGAATTCATACTTAAAGGAAAATTCATAGCCTTAAATAATTTTTTTTTTTTTTTTTTTTTTTTTTTTGCGGTACTGGGGATTGAACCCAGGGGCATTCTACCTCCGAGCTACACCCTCAGTCCTATTTTTTTACTCTTTATTTTGAAACAGGGTCTAAGTTGCAGAGGGCCTCACTAAGTAGCTGAGATTGGCCTCAAACCCAGATCCTCCGGTCTCAGCCTCCTAAGTACTGGGATTAAAAGTGTGTGCCACCATGCTCAGCTAAATAATTTTATTTTTATATCAAAGGCCTAAAAATATTTTTTCTTCTTTGAGATAGGGACTTAATAGGTTGTCCAGGCTGGCCTCAAACCCCTGGGCTCAAGCAAGACTCCTGTGTCAATCTCCTGAGTAGCTGCAACTACCACCATGCTGGGATTATGCAAGTTTTTAAATATTAAATATGAAAAGGAAGTAAGACACAATACTTTGAAAACAAAAGATACATGTAATATCTAAAGATACAAACACAAGAATAAAAGAAAGGGAAAATGTATGATACATACAATGTAAAAGAGAAAAATAAAATATGCAAAATCAGTAATAAGTATATTTTAACAATAGTAATGTATCTTTTCTGCATCCTTTGAGTAGTCATGTTCCAATCTTTTTTCTAATCCAATCCAGTTAGAATAAAGAACCCAGAAGTTCATGAAACCTAATAGCACCACTTTTCCTTAGAGAAAGAAGTCAACAACAACAAAAATCACATGAACTCTACCTAAGCCTTTACCTATCACTACACATGAAAAGGAATAAACAAACGTAGCTACACTGATTAAACTGAAGCCAAACTAAAGACAATTTATAATAACATCCCAAAGCAAGAATGTCACTGATCAAAAACCACAAGTAGTTCAAGACCACATTAAGGAGACAGAGAATGACAACAGAGCTCTTCCTGAAAATTACACGTTTCTTATTCAAATACAGTCATTATTTTCCAATAATTACCAATTTAACCTCATAGATACCCAACTTCAGTGACCTGGATCACCATCATGGTTTGAGTGTGGAATGTCCCCGAGTCTCTTGGGTTCAGAGGTGGGGCTTCTGGGAAGTCCTGGGATCATGAGGACTCCAACCTCATCAATGGACTGGTCCAGACAGCTGACTGAACTATAACTGATACGTAACTGTTGGGTAACGGAACAAAACCCCAAAAAAGTGACTGGAGCTGATAGAGAATATTAGTCATGGGTAGTTTGAAGGGAATTAATTTCCAGATCTTCAGTCTTCATATAAAGACTTATCTAAAATGGATCTGCCTGCAAAGGTACATTCTTCTCTCCTGTTTCCTTTTCCACAAATGCTCTCCTTCCTTTTTCTTTCTTCTTCTTCTTCTTTTTTTCTCCTGTTTCCTTTTCCACAAATTCCTTCCTTTTTCTTTCTTCTTATTTTTTTTTCTATTTTGGTACTAGGGGTTGTACCCAAGGACACCCTACCTCATCCACCTCCAAGCTGTACACCCAGCCCTTTTTTTATATTGAAACAGGGTCTTATTAAGTTGCTGAGGTTGGCCTGGAAACTGTGATCCTCAGCCTCCCAAGTACCAGGATTATAGGCATGCACCACCACACCTGGCTTTCTTCTTCCATTTTACAAGAGAAGGATATACATGTTACTCATCATAAATTTTTCATGGTATACCCAGGGAGCCAAAGAAAAAATGGGACTATATGGTAAGCTAAACCACCTCAGTCAAGGCATATGACAGGACTTGACCTCCGCTGTCTTACACATATTTCTGTTGAGAGCAACCCTAGTGACAGAACCTGGGAATCTGGCCTGTGTTGGAATGCTCTGAAGTTAGATGCATCAGAACCCCTTGAGAACAAGGCAAACGGAAGTAACCCTAAGACATGGTGAAGATGCAGCTTCCCCATTTTAAATCAGTAAAGTCACAGGAAGGCACTGTACCTCAACCTCCCCATCGCAGAATCTTAGTGTTAGAAAACACAATGGCATGGATGCCAGAGAAATAGATATCAGCTTAGCTATTTGAGGAGTGAACTTAGATGTTTTCAAACATAAATCCTGATTTTTTCCTAATGATAATAATTACAGCTCCACAGTTTTCAGTATACATACAATGGAAAGAGAAAAATACATATAAAGCCCATGATTAACACACACACACACACACACACACACACACACACACACACATTTCAAACCTTTCCAGAGCATATGGAATTTAAAAGGTGCTTTAAAGTGAAAAGGCAGCAGTGATTGGTAGTCTTCTCATAAGTCCAGGTAAAGCCTTTTTGGTAAACTTCCCAGAAATTGAAAGTAAATGATTCTAATGATTAGGTAACAAAGTCTTTTTGGAAGTCAGGTGGTTTCTGGTTTTTGGCTCTCGACAGAATTGGAGGACCAGAATCTCAAGCTGCCAGCACATAGAGTATTCAAAATAATTTTTGGTGATAGATCACCATGTGACTTTTAGTTTATTAAATAAAAACATTTCAAAGAATTGAAGGACATTACTATGGAAACTTTTATTTCAATCCCAATACCTCATTTACTTGAAAAGGTTTGTGGAGGGTAGTATCAGGCCCCTCTTCTGATGTCCTTGTGAACAGCCATCTACAATTTCATGATCTAATTGAAGAAAAAGCACCCATACATTTTGTCAAATGACACTCTTATAATAGCATTTTAATGTGTAATGATTAGTTATCAAAAGGTATAATACTTATGTTGTTTCAAGAAAGTGTGTACCACTAATAATTATAACTCACACTGGAAGAAATTGTAAATAATTAAAGCCTCATGGTTACAAGAAATATTTTAATTATATTTAAATTTATTTGCATGGTTTTATTGCAAGAGATTATAATAAAATAATCAAAGAAAAACTTATACGCACAAGAATATTAAACTAGAAGCCGGGCATGGTGGCGCATGCTTGTAATCCCAGCATTTGGGAGGCTGAGACCGGAGGATCCGGGTTTGTGGCCAGCCTCAGCTACCTAGCGAGGCACTCCACAACTTAGTGAGACCCTGTTTCAAAATAAAGACTAAAAAATAGAGCTGAGAGTATAGCTCGGAGGTAGAATGCCCCTGAGTTCAATCCCCAGTACCGCAAAAAAAAAAAAAAAAAAACCTAGAAAAATTTTGTATGGTAAACTGGATATACAAGTTCAAGGAGAAAAAAGAATGCTGAAAAAAATTCCTGACAGTTAAAGAGACTACCAACGCATTTTTGTATGGTTAATGGTAAATACCAAACTTCTATGGTTTTAGATTCCATGACACTTTTAAAGGAGTGGTATAATTTTTATTTTAAAATAGGAATATTTAAAACCAACCAAAAACCTCAATCTTGTACAAACATTGAATGTGAAACAAAACAAAGTCAGACCATGTGCAACGGGGTGCACAGCTTTGAAAAACTCATTCAGCAAATAAGCAAGTAGTCTTAAGACACCACAGAACAGGCATGCAGTCCAAGCTCTAGATGCAATCATTTTCCTGGGACGCTCTGGCACCCACTATGAGGTTCTTCTTTCAATGAATTAAACTCTGAATTCCTTTGTTTACTCTTTCATACTCATATCCCAACTGTCTGAAAGAGTTGATTTTTAAGATGAAATAAAATGTCATTTGCCAAAGGTTAGAGATTAATTCTTTGCTCTCTGAGAATCTGTTCAAGCTGAATATTTATCAGACACAGGAGATCAGATGGGCTGAACTTTGGATTGTATGAAGAGAGGCCAGGAGTTGAGTTCTGACTACCATGAATTCTGGGAACGACCTTTGGTAAATCAGTGAACTGTCAGAGCTTCATGCAGGTTTCTATCTAGTGAAAAATAAATGTTGAAGTGATAAGAACTCTTGCTCTATTGCAAAAGAGGCCTCAAGGGGATTAAAGTATGCCCACAGAAGCATTTCTAGCTCCTAAAAGAAAGAAATGTTTACCATTGGGGTGATAAAGAAGTTTTAGTCATCATTTATTCTAAAATATTCGCTGCCTCTAGATAAAATGTGAACAAACCAATTCCGTACAGGGCTGGGGGCTACAATGGTATGTAACTATAATGAATGAGAAGTCAAGAGGTTCTCTAAAATAAAAATGATTCTTTGCTGATGCAATTTAAGTCCCCAACTTCTCAAGTGCTAGGAGGTAGTCAGAGAATCTCAGTCCATTATGCTGCGTCTGCCTTCTACCAGTGAAGCGTTTTGTATACCTCTGAAGTTCTGTGTGCAGCCAGGTCAATGGCCCCTTGTGTTACTCCTCACCTTAATTCATTTTAACATGTTATTTTAAAGAACAGAGTGGTAGTTATTCATGTTCCCACGGTAAATACACATGTATATGCAAAATCCCTGCACCAATTATTTTCTTTTTCCTGATACTGGGATAGAACCTTAGTGTTCTACCTGTCAGCTATACCGCCAGCCCTTTTTATTATTTAATTTTAACACAAGGTCTCGCTAAGTTGCTGAGGGTCTTGCTAACTTGCTAAACAAAGCTGGCCTCTAACCTGTGATCGTCCTGTCTCAGCCTCCCAATTACTAGGATTATAGGTGTGCACCTGGCCATGAAGTCTTTTTGATAATTCAACAAGTAAAGGTGATAGGAAATAAATCACTTTCAGGCCTTCCAATAAATGTCTAACTCTCACATTTGCACATATTCATTAATCACTTAATCACATCACATGTTAAGTTCTACATAGCCATGGCCCAAGAAACAATTCTACCTCTTCTCTCACTTAAAAAAATTCCAAGTGGAATCTGTAGTGAATAAACTATCCCTTCTTTACTTCTCTTTCTTTTTTTTCCTCTTGAACCTAAGGAATTTAGAAGAACGAGAGAAGCATGATGAGAGCCAAGTGCTTGCCCGTGCCACGGCTCATCTGGTGTCTCAGGGTCTGCCTGCCCACAGCAGGCACATGGTCATGACCTGCCGAGCAGGGGACACAGTGCAGCTCAAGGAAGGAGGATGTCACAGCTGCACCTTTCAGATGTGCAGGGCCAGAAAGTAATGCGTTCATAACGCAGTAGTTTTAAGTGACATTCACTCAGCTTATTTATATGGAAACATACATTATTATAATGGGTTTAAGGTTACTAGACACAGATGAGGACTTGAATGAAAACCCACACCTGGAATTCATTCCAAAGGAAAAAGAACTGAAACTTGATATCTGGTTTTCAGTTCAGCAAATTAAGTCCAGTCAGCAGTTATGACTCCATCATTACTAAAGAAAACACTGAACGAACTGAAGTACCACGCACTCTTCCTAGATCTGCGAAGGAAGTGATGTTTCAGGGCATACTGCTGCCCCAAAACAAGAGAGATGTGGATACAGAGACTCACAGCTTAGGAAGCAAGAAACCCATCAGCAGAAACCACTGCAGGAAGCAACACCAAAGTAGAAAACCTAAACAGTAATTGACAAATTGTAGGAAGCTCACCATGGAGAGGTCTGGGAGTTACAAGATCCACAGGGTAGTGGGGACTGGGCATGCTCTTTTGAGTTTTACCTCCAAGAGCCCTACCAAGTTCTCACAGCAAAGATGGAAGAAACTTTCCCTCATGCTTCCCAAAGGGCTGGGGGTGCATTTTGAAATACTGCAGAGTATTGTGTTTTTGCTTAATAAGACATGCCCATGGAGCATCTATTTACCAAGGGTCTTCTCAGAGCTTATCCTACCTGGGTTAAGGAAAATAACCCAACTCCAGATCTCTTTAACCATCTTGTCCCATTGAAGGGAAGAGCAGGGTAGTTCATGGTTCAGGACACAGGCTCACCACAGACTGAGACCTAATCACAGGACAACAGAATACCCGCCCTGCCCTACCACCACCCTACCACCACCATTACTGGAGGCCTAGTTACTAGAGCCTGTCTTAGCCACGACAGCATCTCCACCTTTCAACATGGCTCGCTCCAGTTCTCCACACCACCACCACCAACAACTACGATAATGCAAGGTATATGAAGAGGCAGAAAACAGTTTGAAAAGACTGAACAAGCATCAAGTCTAGGGTTCCATATTTATGGTGGGAATATTGGAATTATCAGACCAGGAATTTTTTAAATTAATATTCTAAGGACATTCATGAAAAAGTAGACAACAGGCAAGAATGGATGTATTATATAAGAATAAAGACAGAAATTCTAAAAAGGATCCAAAAGAAATGCTAGAATCAAAACTACTGTAACAGAAATCAGGCTGCCTTTGATTGGCTCATCAATAGACTGGATAGAGCTAAGGAAAGAATCTCTGAGCTTAGGCCCATATCAATAGAAACTAGAAAATAGAAAAACAAAAATAGCAAAGACTGGGGGAGGAAAAAAACTTAACAGCATATCTGAGAACTGTGAGGCAAGTACAAAAGGTGTAATCTGTATAATGAGAATGGAAGGGAAAGGAGAGAAAAGAACAGAAACAACATTTGAAGCAATAATGACTTCACTAAGAATTTCTTCCAAATGAATGTCAGACAATCAAACTACAGTAACAGGAAGCTCAGAGCAGGATAAATGTCAAAAAACTTCATCTGTGTAAATGCTATGCAACTTTAGAAAATCAAAGGCACAGAAAAACTCCTGAAGGAAGTCAATGTAAAAAAACAGCTTACCTCCAGAGAGAGAAAGGTAGGAATTGCATCTGATTACTCACAAACCACACAAGCAAGGAAGAGAGCCAAGTGAAATATTTGATGTTAAGAGAAAAATCCCATCAACTCATAATACAGTTCTCTGGGAAATTATCCTTCAAAAGGAAAGGAACAACAAAGACATTCTCAGACAAAATTAGGGAATTTGTGGCCAGTAGATTCACCTTGCAAGAAATGTAAAAAATTCTCCAGAAGAAAGGAAAATTACCTGGGTAAGAAACTTGGATCTACATAAAGAAAGGAAGAGCACTGGAAAAGCAATAAGTAAGCATAAAATTAAAAATATTTATCTTCCTTACTCTTAAATAATCTTACAGGAAAAATTTTGTTCAAAATAATAGCAGCAATGTATTTAAAATGCACATAGATAACCTGCACACAATAAGAAGTAAAATAAATGATAACAGGGACAAGAGGGAGAGAAATTAGGACTACTTTGTTGTTATAAGGTACTCACATGGGCATCGGAGTGAGACACCTCTCATCAGGCGCTGTGAGCTCGATTCATATCTGCCATAAAAGCAGCTTCTTGACAGAAGAAAAAAAAACCAAAAAAAAAAACTTAACAACTCTATGAAAACTGAAGTACAGTTGAATAGAATCCAGAAAGCCCACCAGGGAGAGCAAAGAAGCCCGTCTGCGCGGCAGCGGTGCCATGCCGCAGAGTGGTGGCCGCCACTGAGCCAGCCCCCGGCATGGGGTCTACTGACAAAGAAATATATAACAACCTTCTGCATTCCCAGCAACCAGAGGTGGAGTGAGCGACTCCTGAACTCCACATCCTAACGAGGAAGCATATCACAACACCTTTGACAGTGACCGGAACGTGTGATACGACCAGCTTAAGCCCACACAGGGCCACCTCAGCTCACCTCTCCCTCCAGAGCTGGAGCAGTGATCAACTGCACTGTAGAGCTTGAACCAAAACTGCTGCAAAAGCAGTTTCTTGACTGAAGGAAAGAAAAGCAAAACAACACAAAAATGAACAAAGCAACAAAAGCAGCTGATCAGAACCCAGAAAGCAGACCAGGGAGAACAAAGGAGCCAGCACGTGCGCGGTACTGGCAGCCGCCATTTTGCCAGCCGCCCAAAGCAGCAGAGATCTACCCAAAAGCTCTGCCGAGGCCAAATCAGGTCTGTTCTTACAAACTTGCAGGGATTTTTATTTTGTTTTTGTTGTTTTTTGTTTTCTGAGTATTTTGTTTTGTTTTTAACACTGTTTTCACTTTGCATTGCTTTGATTTATCTATGTTTGTTCAGAGGATTGGTTGCTTTGTTAGCTTTTGCTAGACCCTAGAAGTCAACACCTGAAACCCACCAAAGGCACCAATATAATGGGCAGAAGAAGTCCCAAAATAATTGCAACTCAGTACAAGATACCATTCACAGAGAGAAAATAAAAATAAGAAACCGATAAATTCAGAGAAAGTGTGCAAAAGCAGCAAAGATATAACTTTAAGAACAGGGAAACCATGGGAAGGAAAAATAGCAAAGAAACAATGAGTCAACACAATCCCACAATAACAGAACTCAACAACACTGAATGGCAGAGATTACCAGAAGAACAATTCAGATCTTTAATAATAGAAATACAAAACTTCCAGAAAGAATGCAGAGACCTGGAAAGAAATAAAGGAACAAATAAACAAAGAATCTGACACCCTGAGCAGGAATCAAAGAGAAGCCTTGAGGGAAGTGAAGTATGTGAAAGATGCAATACTAGAAGTGAAGACATCAACACAAACTATAAACAGTAGATTAGACCACATGGAAAATAGAATATAACTCCTAGAAGATGTCCATTCCAAAAATGAATCCATTGTACATAATCTAGAAAAAAAAAATTGACAGTATGAATCGGACATGGATGAGATCTGGGCCAACTTTAAAAGAGCAAACCTAAGAATACTAGGCATAGAAGAGGGATTAGAAGTGGAATAAACAACCTTTTCAAAGAAGTAACATCAGAGAATTTTCCAAACACAGAAAGAGAAGTAGATACACAGGTGCAGGAAACATATAGAATCCCCTTTAGACAAGACCAAAGAAGAGGTTCACCATGCCACATAATAATCAAGCTGACTAATGTAGAGGCTAAGGAGAGAATTCTAAAGGCAACAAAAGTAAAAGGCCAAGTGACATTTAGAGGCAAAGCAATTAGAATCACTCCAGACCTCCTAAACCAAGTCACGAAAGCTAGGAGGGCTGGTAATATACTCTAAACTCTGAAAGAAAATAACTTGCAGCCAAGATTCTCTTACCCAGCAAAATTCTCTTTCAAACTTGATGAGAATATAAAAACCTTCCATGACAAAGAGAAACTGGAAGAATTTATGTCTTCCAAACCAGCACTAGAGAAAATACTCAAAGAAATTAACTACAAAGAAGAACTAACAAATAAACGTCAGAACCAGAGAAACAATAATTTTAGGAAGCAAACAACTAAGCAATGAAGAACAAACACTACCACAAACAGAAGTCAAAACTCAAAATGTTAAGAATTAAAAATCATCTCTCAATAATTACACTGAATATAAATGGTCTCAACTCCCCAATAAAAAGGCACAAGGTGGCAAAACGGATTAAAACCCAGAATCCATCTATATGCTGCCTGCAAGGAACACACATTAAAAGCAAAGATTCCCACAAACTAAAGGTAAAGGGCTGGAGTAAGGTAATCCATGCCAATGGAACTCGAAGACAAGTAGAATAGCAACTATGATATCAGATAAATTAGATTTCAAGCCTAATCTTATCAAAAGAGACAAAGCAGGTCATTTTTTTTACTAGTGAAAGGAACAATCCAGCAAGAGGAAATAACAATTATCAACATCTATGCCCAAAACATAGGTGCAGCCACTTCCATAAAACAAACTGCATGATATAAAGTCACACATAGACCCCAATACACTAATACTATGAGACTTCAATACTCCTCTCACATCACTAGGCCAATCTTCTAAACAAAAGGTTAGTAGAGACACCTCAGACCTAAAAAATACCATAAACCAAATGGACCTGTTATACACATGTAGAATATTTCACCCAACTACAGCTGAATTCACATTTTTTTCAGCAGTGCATGGAACCTTCTCCAAAATAGACCACATTCTGGGCCACAAAGAGAGCACTGTCAAATTAAAAAAATGTAACACAATTCCCTGCATCTTTTCAGACCACAATGGAGTGGAAACAAGAAATCAACTCTAAGAAGACCCAGAGTAACCATGTAAACACACGGAGACTGAACACCACACTGCTGAACAAGGAATGGGTCATAAAAGAAGGGGAGAAATTAAAAAATTCCTAGAAACCAATGAAAACAGAGACAAAACATATCAAAACCTCTGGGACACCATGAAGGCAGTACTAAGAGGAAAATTTATAGCACTAAGTGCCCACATAAGAAGAATGGAAAACCACCAAATAAATAACCTAATGACACAGCTCAAAGCCCTTGAAAAACAAGAACAGTCTAACCCCAAAGCCAGTAGAAGACAGGAAATTATGAAAATCAGAGCAGAAACTAATGAAATAGAGAATTTAAAAAATGCAGAAAATCAACAAAACCAAAAGCTGGTTTCTTGAAAAAATAAACAAGATAGATAAACCATTGGCCAACCTAACCAAAAGAAAGAGAGAATCAACCCAAATTACCAAAATAAGAGATGAAAAAAGTGATATTACCACTGACAGTGTGGAAATATACAGGATCATAGAATCTATTTTGAAAAACCAAACTCCAACAAAATGGAAAATCTAGAAGAAATTGACAATTTTCTAGATACTATAACCTTCCTAAATTTAGTCAAGAAGATATAGAAAACTTAAACTGACCAATAACAATCAAAGAAATAGAAATAGCAATAAAGAGTTTACCATTAAACAAAAGCCCAGGGCCAAGTGGTTTTCCAAGTGAATTTTATAAAACATTTATAGAAGAGCTAATCCCAATATTCCTCAAACTATTCTGGGAAATAGAAAGAAACAAGACCCTCCCAAACACTTTCTATGAAGCCAACATCACATTAATACCAAAGCCAACTAAAGACAGCTCAAGAAAAGAAAAGTATAGGCCTATATCATTGATGAACTTAGATGCAAAACTGCTAAACAAAATACTAGCAATGCGCATTCAAAACCACATCAAGAAAATTATACACCATGATCAAGTTTATCCCAGGGATGAAAGGCTGGTTCAACATATGAAAAACAATTCATGTAATTCACCACATAAACAGAATCAAAGACAAAAATCACATAATCATCTCAATTGATGCTGAGAAAGCATTTGACAAGATCCAACATCCATTCATTCTAAAAGCACTGCAGAGAATTGGAATAGAAGGAACATACCTCAAAATCATAGAGGCAATATACAATAGGCCCACGGCCAATATCATACTAAATGGAGAAAAACTGCAAGAGTTCCCCCTAAAAACAGGAACAAGAAAAGGATGTTCATATCACCTCTTCTGTTCAATATAATACTTGAGACTCTAGCCAGAGCAATAAGGCAAGAGAAGGAAATCAAAGGGGTAAAAATAGGGAAAGAAGAACTAAAACTATTCTTTTTTGCAGATGACATGATACTATACTTAGAAGACCCAACAAAGTCAGCCAAAAAACTTATAGAACTGATCAACAAATTCAGCAAAGTGTCTGGATACAAAATCAATCTTAAAAAATCAGAAGCTTTCCTGTATGCCAACCATAAATCCACTGAAAAAGAAATACAGAAAACAATTCCACTCACAATAGCACCCTGAAAAATAAAATACTTAGGGATAAATCTAACCAAAGAGGTAAAAGACCTCTATAAGGAAAACTATAAAAAGTTAAAAAAAAGAAATTGATGAAGACCTTAGAAGATGGAAAGATCTACCATGCTCTTGGATAGGCAGAATAAATATCATCAAAATGGCCTCCTCCCAAAAGTGATCTACAGATTCAATGCAATACCCATGAAATTACCAAGGTCACTCCTCACAGACATAGAAAAATCAGCCCTTAAATTCATTTGGAACAACAAAAACCCCAGGATAGCCAAAGTAGTTCTTAGCAACAAGAACCATGCAGGAGGCATCACAATACCTGACTTCAAACTCTACTACAAAGCCACAGTAATAAAAACAGCATGGTATTGGCACAAAAACAGACACATAGACCAATGGAGCAGAATAGAAGACTCAGAAACAGATCCACGTGCTTACAGTCAACTGATTTTTGACAAAGGAGCCAAAAAATATACACTGGAACAAAGATAGTCTCTTTAATAAATGGTGTTGGCAAAACTGGTAAACCATATGCAGGAAAATGGAAATAAACCCCACTTTCTCACCCTGCACAAGAGTCAACTCATGGTGGATCAAAGACCTGGAAGTCAGGCCAGAGACCTTGCAGCTACTTGAAGAGGTCATAGAAGAACGAAATCATGTTATCTGCCGGGAAATGGATGGAACTGGAAAACATTATGTTAAGTGAGATTAGTCAGTCACAAAAAGTAAAAAATCATATGCTCTTCCTAATATGTGGAAGCTAGGGAGAAAATGGGACATAAGAGGGACTCCAGATGAAGAAGGAGAATCCTTAGGTGAGCAAAGAAGGTGACTTAATGGAAAGTGATGGGGGGAGGGGAGACACCCTAAGGAGCATGATATACTTTCATGAACACATCAAAGTCAATCACTAAACTGAACTTGAGAAGGAGGGAGGAGGAGGGAGTGGGGTGGGAATTGGGGAAGGGTTAAATGAGAAATGTGTGCATGTATGCCTTTACCTTTATCAGCTTGTACCTAACAAAGATGTATGATTACAATGCACCAATTAAAAATAAATAAATTTAAAAAGGTACTCACACTACTCATGCAATAATTTAGTATTATTTGTAAGTGGACTTGGATTAGTGGCACATCTACATTGCAAACTCTGGGGCAAATAAAAAAGGAAGTATAATATGCTGAGAAAAGGGAGAAAACTGAATCATACAAAATAGTCAACGAAAATGAAAAAATGGTTGGTTAAGGTGGTGTAAACCTTTAATCTAAGGTATCGAGGGAGGGGGTGGTGCTTAGGCAGGAGGACTGCAAGTTTGAGGCCAGTGTAGGCAATTTAACAATACTGTATCTCAAAATAAAACAAATAGGGCTGGGGATGTAGCTCAGTGACAGAGTGTCCCTGAGTTAAATCCCCAGTACCATACACTACACACACACACACACACACACACACGAGAGAGAGAGAGAGAGACAGAGAGAGAGAGAGAGCGAGCGCGCGCACAAGCAAAAGACAGACAAAAGTAGGAACAAAAATATGGCAACAACAGAAAAGAGCAATATATGGTATATTGCTCCAATATATATATAATTGGATTAATATATAACATTTATATATATATATATATATATATATATATTTTTTTTTTTTTTTTTTTTTTTTTTTTTTGCAGTACTGGGATGGAACCTGGGGGCATTCTACCTCCAAGCTACAGCCCCAGCCCTATTTTTTTTATTCTTTATTTGGAAACAGGATCTCACTAAGTTGCAGAGGGCCTCACTAAGCAGCTGAGGCTGGCCTCGAACCTGGATCCTCCAGTCTCAGCCTCCCAAATGCTGAGATTACAAGAGTGCACCACCACTCCCAGCTTACATTAATCCAGTTATATTACTAGTCTAACCACACCAGTGAAAAGACAGAGATTGTCAGAGTAGATTAAAAAGTTCCCACTAATATGTTGTTTATAAGAAAGTGCTTTTAACTATAAATACATATTTATTTATTTATTTACTTACCTATTGTGATACTAGGGATTGAACCCAGGGGCAATCTACCTCCAGCCCTTTTCTCCTTTTTCCTTTTTGTTCTGAAGCAGGGTCTCACTAGGTTGCTGAGTCTTACCACATTACTAAGGCTCTCCTTGAACCTGCAATCCTCCTGTCTCAGCCTCCCAAGTACTGGATTTACAGGTACATGCCACTATACCCAGCTAAGGACATACTTAGACACAAAGAGAGAGGAAAAAGTTATACCATGCTAAAACGAATCAAAAGAAAGTGGGAGTAGCATCGTGGTGCACTGGCACGTGACTGTTGAAATCCCAGGACTTAGGAAGCTGAGACAGGAGGATTGTGGGTATGAGGCCACGTGTGGTAACTTAATGAGACCATGTTTCAAGGTAAAAATAGTAAAATAGGGTCGATGAATGGGTAGCTCAGTGGTAGAACATCCCTGATTCAATCCCCAGTACCATGGAAGGAAGGGAGGAAGTGAGGGAGAGAGGGAAGAAAGAAAGTGGGAGTAGCAACTTTAATCTCAGACAAAGACTTTAGAGCAAGGAAAGTCATCAGGGGAAAGAGGAGCATCATATAATAATAAAGGGTCAATACATACTCCAAAAAGGCAAAACAATCATTAATATGGCAGAAAAATAGAGTCAAAATATGTCAGGCAAAAACGTGATAGAACTTGAAGAACAAGGAGAGGAAGCCATACGTCAGCAGGAACTACTGCCTATGGCTTGGATGTGGTTTCTCCCCCAGGGGTCATGTGCTGGTCCACAGTGTGGTGTGGGGTCCAGTGGATGATGATTAGCTCACAAGGGGTACCACCCTTGAAAACGATGAGTGTAGTTCTCAGGGCACCCAGGTAAGTTTTCAAGTAGTGAGTTGTCATAAAAAGAGCAAGCCTGGCCCCTGAAACCCACTTGCTTCCTGACTCACATGTGGCTATTCTCTCCCTCCAACAAACACTTCCACAAGCATGTCATCTGCCATGTTGAGAGGTGGTCAGAAGACCCTCACTAGAAGCCAAACAAATGGGGCTCTCCGATCTTGGACTTTCAGCCTCCAAAACTATAAAGTAAGTAGCCCTTTTCTTTATATATTATGCAGCAACAGATATTTTACTACATGAGAAAATAGACTAAGACACTCCATTATTAAGAGTCAGAGTCTTCGACACTTCTCTATAAGAAACAGACAGACCAAAAAGGCAGAAAATGAGTAAGGACATAGATGAACTCAACAGTACCATCGATCAACTCAATTTAATTGAGTCTCATTATAAACTACTTCACCCAGTGACAACAGATTACACATTCTCCTGAAGGTTACATGGAACATCCACCAAGACAGACTAAAAAACACACCTTAACCAGTTTAAAAGAAAGATCATACAACCTCTGCTCTCAGATCCCAATGGGACTAAACTAGAAATCAGTCATGGAAAATCTCCCAAATACTCATAGATTAAACAACACATTTCTAAGCAATATGGATCAAAGGAGAAATCTCAAGAGAATTTTTTTAAACATTTTAAACAAAATAAAAATGCAATTTATCAAAATTTGTGCAATGTAGCAAAAGCAATACCTAGAGGGAAATTTATATCATTCTATGCTAATATTAAAAAAATAATAAAAAATGAATCACTTATACTTCTACCTTAGGAAACTAAAAAAGAATGAATTAAATGCAAAGCAGTAAGTTTAAAAACTAGAGCAGAAATCAGTATGATTGAAAATAAGAAATCAATTGAGATAAAGTAACAAAACCAAAAGTTGACTTTCAAAACTATCAATAAAAGTCAGGTAGCCAGGTTACCTATAGAGAGAGAAAGAGAGAAGAGGCAAATTGCTAATACTGAAAATCAATCACAAAACTGTGCACAAGCAAGCCACGGACCCAGCTGACCAAGCTGCTGGACCAGACAATCCTCAGCCATTATTCCATACTCTGAGCACACCGTGAGACAGCAGCGTCTGGCCACTTACCATCTATGACACTTAAGAACTTTCTATGTTTTTTCTTATTTGTGTTCATTTTTTGCTAATTATATCTTGTGAAAGAAAGTCTGATTATATAAACTCTGGAGGTAATGAATTATTTTCTCAGTTTCTTATATATAGCTCAAAATATTTAAACAAATATTATCCCCAAATTCAAAGCCTTGCTTAACATTAACATGAACCTAAGTATTAAAATAATCATAATAAAAACCACCATCGCTACTAACCCACTGAGCACATTTGATCCAGACCAGCGGCCTGCAAAACAATGGTCAGATTTAGCTCTCTGCCTGCTTATATAAATAAACATTTATTGATACAACCATGCCCATTTTGTGCCAGTTTGGGGAAATTGCCCCGGTGTTGGTTTCCAATTAAAGTGTAAAAGGTGGTCAAAGCCTGGGTCTGCACAAGCACTCAGGTAGGCAAGCAAGAAAAAAAGAACAAAGAAAAAAACAGCTTTGCATGCTACACTTCCCTCTCCCCTTTTACCTTCCCTGATTTTCACCCACAATAAGAATGTAGAGGCAATTAGGGTTTTAGCCTTCAAAATTCATATATACAATTAAGAGCCCTAAGATCAGAAGAGGCTCTGTCTGGCACATCTTAAAAGCTGTAGATAGCAAGAGCCTTGTGCCAGTCTGCTCTGGGAGATTACACACCACTGCACTGGCTGTGAGTAAGGCCTCTGTTTCCCTATCTTCCTCCATGACCTGTCCTTGATTTGCAAGATGCAAGCTGTAATTGGTGCCTCTGTTGCTCTATTTTTCTCTGTGATATAAGCCCAATGTTACTTCATATTATTTCAAACTACCATCAATTCATGGGTAACTGATACTGCAGAGGTTAAAAAAAACAAAAAATACACTTCACAAGTACACTGACCAAGAACAAGATAATACCACCCCCTAAAATGAGTCACTAGCCCTGTCCCCGTAAAATGAGTCACTAGCCCCGCTGCCTTGGGAATGCTGGTAAGAACACACCAATGGGAAACTTTACTTAAAGGCCGGGCCTGAAGGGAAGACAGAGTTCCACTTTCAGACCCTCCGGCAGCAGGCATGCTGCTTTTCTTCTCTTCCTTTTCTATTTCCTACTGACTTTTTAATAAAGTTTTTGTTGAAGTTACAACCAAGCTGTTTATTGGTTCTTTAAATCAATTTCCCTATTCAACAAATGTTAGTTGAATTGAGGAAAAGAGCCCTGAACACCATTACAACTGTAACATCTTGTTTATTGTCCTGTCTGTGTCTGTGGTCTTCCTCTACAGTCTGGAGTAACCTCCAGACCATGTGGCCCAACACATTCTAAACTAATTGCTACTTAGTCCTTAACAGAAAAAGTGTCAATCTTCTTATAGGCACGGTGCTGAGTGCCTTATATAGATTACTTTTTACATAAATGACTCCACCAAGGTAGAAATGATTGTTTCCCCCATTTCAGGAGAAGGGCACTGAAGCTTATAAAGATTAAATTGACACCAACTCACTAGTGCCAAGCTGTACTAAGAGGGGCTGTAGGGATAACAACTCTGTTTTTACATAACTTCACTAGTACAAGAGCAAAGGACCTAAGTCAATCCCAGAAACTCAGATCCCCACACCCTCAGGGGAAGTGTCCTGGGGACATCAGTCTACCACCTTTCCCACAATGGCATCCTGCTGTTTGACACCGATCCTTTTGTTGGCTGACCACCAGCCTCCTGCCTCTACATCCTGCCCTGGCCTTGCCAACCTGGCCTAGCCTACACAGGGACACCAATGCCCTCCCCAGGTACTGATACACCATGGACCCGGGGCACGTAACTCAGGCACACACGCTGGTGGGCCAACCTCAGAGCCTGACCACAGTGCACAAAGATGAGATCCAAGTGCTGAGAAACTAAACACACCCGTCATTTTTCAGAATGTCATTATGTCCTAAGAAAGGTTTCTTTGAGCAGAAATTTTGCCATGTTAGTAGCAGCAAAAGACCAAAAGGCAATCTAAAAAAGAATAAAAAGCACTTTTGTTCTAAGGAATCAATTCATTATCTAAGTTTTCTTAAGTTCTAGATATCACAACTAAAAGGGGGGAAAATCACCTGATTTAGAGCCAACTAGAAATCCTCAGAACAAAAGTAAGTCTGGGGCAAGTGGCCCTTCGTTCCATCTCAAAGCCACAAGCACAAGAGTATATTAAAGGGTCTCTCCACTTTTCATAGGAAGGCTGTTAATTTAATTTAATCCGATGTTTCCCAAACTTATTAAATGAGGAGCTTCTCTCTCTTTCTCTGAAACAATAAACATTTCCTGGAACAATAAACAATTTCTGAATGCCAAGCCCTAAACTACTACTTGGAACTAGAATCTGAAGAGGATACATATTAAACACATAATTGGAAATTATAAAATAAATAGCATGCCATCATGGTGGAAGGATGCTGAAGCAGGAATCAGAAGACTCTCCTCTGCCCTCCACTAAGACATTAACTCCCGGTGTAATCCTGAAGTACGCTCAGTACAGGACATGCTGTGAGCACACCTCAGCTCTCCCCATGTGACAGGACGAGGCTGGATAAGATCAGCTGAGATCCCATCCATTTTGAATATGTCATTAATTCAATGTGAAATGAGAAAAATGAGTAAGAAATTTCAATACACTACTTAGACACTTCAAAAGAAATAGTGATGGCTCAGATAATGAAACTAAACGGGAAAAATGTCTTCAGAATGTATGTCCAGAATTTAAATTAGCTCAGTATTTTTCTGAAACAATAATGAGGGAGTAAGAGCTTTAATGGGAAACTAAGGTCTGCTGTCATCTGCAGCATGCCTTTCTCCAGTCTCGGCACCTCCATCCCTCCACACGGTGCTCCAAAGCCTCTGCTCCCCAAGGCACTGGGTTCTTCTGAGCTCAGATCACCAGAAGTCTTTCTTCCCCAACATCAACGTATTCTATGACTACCCCCAAGACCAACTCTTCTCTGAGCCTCTCCTGACATCATCAGTACCATCTTCCAAGACTTGACGTGTTGAGCAAGCCTTCCTTTGTATCTTCTCCAGTCACACAAGTGACTTCCAGCCTACCTGGCCACTTACTGGCTGTGCAACAATTTTCTTACCTACTCTAACTTCCACTTCCCACAATAGAACAATGAATGTTCACACGGCAGGGTTGTAATGAGATTCCAATGAATTACTACACGGGAAGTTCTCAGAACCAGTGCCTGGCACACAGCAAGTGTTGGTGTCAGGACGGTCTCTTGCTTTTCCTTCCTTCCTTATGAATGAAACCTGGTTGTGTTAGGGATGCAAATAGGCCCAGCTGAAGAAACCACTTCCTAGCCTATCTTGCAGCAAGAAGGGGTCATATGGCAGAGCTCTTAAAGAAATAGAGACCCAAGTTATTGAGCAGCACTTAAAAGAGGGGCAAGGTCAGCTAGCATAGACCCCTTTGACCTTCCTCACTCCTCCTGACAAATCTCAGATGTGATGCTGTGGTTGCAAATACTTCTCGATACAAGAAGGAAAGACTAAGAGAATTAAAACAAAGAGGCCTCAATGCTGACAACCCTGAACAATTATCCCACGCCACCAGCAGCCCATCTCCGTAATTCTCACTCAGTGAGGAAAAAAGACAACTCCTAACTGGTTTAGGCGCCTCTTCTGTGGGTTTGTTACCTGCAGCAACGTGCACTCCCTGATCCAATTACCTCTCATCAACCTAGCACCCACTGAAAAGTGTCTAATGACATTCACACAACACCTCTCCTAGGCAAGTGCCTGATAAAGGAAGTGACAGCAATCACCATCGTAATTTGTCTCCAGTTCTTTTATAAGAGAAAAACAATACTCTGATATTTCAAAAATATTTTCCTTCTTCACTTCCTAGCTAAACTGAATATTATTTAGAGTATTCAGCCATTCATAAGAGTGCTCACAGAGTGCCTGAAACCGAAGTGTTTTTCTAACAAGGCTTCATCGAAGAGTCCTCTGTGCCAGGCACCACTCTCCACACTCCCACAAGCAACTCCTTTAGATCTCTTAACAACCCAATGAGATAAGCACTATCATCCCCATTTCACAGATCAGGAAACTGAAGCACAGAGAAGTTAAATATGTCACTCGAGGTCACACAGCCAGCAACTGGTAGAGCTACAACTAGCTTTCATATGGTTGTGTTCTAGGTTCTCCCACCTCAAAGTCATTATGGCAATATTTTCTCCTTCCTGTTTCTTTGTAAACAAGGAAAGATCTGGGAGAAAATTTGATCTGAATAGCTATAAACATTCTTGACTCCAATAACCATCTATAATCAAAGAAGAGAACGCTATCAACACTTGGAGAGCGATGGTCACCTGACTAAAGTGGACATTATGAAACACCATGAGATGGTGACAGAGAGCGAAGACAGGGAATTGTCCATTTTGATTCTCTTACAAAGTTTTTGAAGGTATGGAAAGAGAGAGGGGAAATAATCAGTAACATTACCAAAAAGGTCATGTAGGTGACAGATACAGATAAATGACAAAGAAAGGTTTCTAATGGTGAGCCAATCAAAATGACCACCCGAGACTCAGATGAAGAAAAACCTTTATGCTGTAGGTATTATCTAGGTATTCTTCTCCTGAAGCAACTTTTAAGAAACGACTTAGAAGGATGAGAAAAGGACCACCAGAAATGTAAAGATGATCTGTGCCTTCTGCAGTGATTCTCACAATGGATACAGAAAACATTTCATCTGAATAATTACTTGTACTTAACTCTTCACAGTTTATCTCTCCCACCTACTCAGCAACCAGAAGTCACAGTCAACCAGGCCCACTTCCACTTAGCAATACCATCCTGGCCTTTCAGACAACTTCACTACCAAGGACTCTGAAACCAGACAGGCAGAGCTCATTTTCACTAACTGCAGTGACATCTAGTGCTGAAAAATTAAAGCACATCTGTAGCATAACATTTATTTCCACCATTAGCACACGAAATGCTCATGATAAAATACAAATATGTATTACTCTTTAAAACTAATGGCTTTTCCCATACTGGGACTGCCAATCATCAAAGCTTTTCTAATCCAAAACATGAAATACCGCATAAGATTAACCCATTAGGAAAATACACTGATTTGGTTGAAGTGAAGAAGTCATTTTGTTCTCCAATGTTTTTTCTATTTTAAAGGCAACTGTATCTTTATTTACTAACAACAGTCCAGGATGTCAGTGGACTCTGCAGACCTTAGAATAACTCCTGTTAAATTTAACAAAAAGCACTCTGGCATAATAAAATAATAAATGCAAGTCATTTATTCCAAACCAACTTTCAAAATCTCTGAAGAAGAATTTAAATGCAAATGAAGCCCATTATAGAATAATTTCCGATTTAGCTATATCTTGTCTTCAAATTCTATATATTAAAATTATATTCTAAAAGATACAGGCTACCATATTCTCTTCATCAAAATGATATGCGATTTGGGTTCTGAGAATATCTGTTTGGATATCATTTTTAAAAATAACCAAGGGATAACTAAAGAACACTGGATTAGGAATGAGAAAAACAGGATTAAGCCGATTCTGCCTCTAGAACTTTGAGACCACGTTACTGTTTTTGGCTTCAATTTCCCCATTATAGGCCCCCTGTTCTTAACATCCTATGTTTTATGAACAAGATGATTTCTTGGTCTAAATTGAACTCAGTGGGGAATGCACAAAGATCTCTTGACAATATTCAGATGGTGGCATGGAGCCTGGATCAAAGATATGTCACATCACGTCCACTATGAGCCTGTGCTTCCTGGACCAGTAAGTGATACTGATCCTTAATAAAGATATTAAGGAATCACATGCATTTAAGTGACCTTTATTGCTGAATCAGGATATTCATGAACATTCTGGGAAAGTGAAGTTTTGCTGATAGAATAAGTTGAAGTCTTTGTTTAGGTTACACAGAATGTTTGTTAAAAAAGATTTTCTAAAATAAAAGAGTTCTAATTAATTCAAAATATACTTGGAGTTTCCTACCATGCTTATTTTATTACTTTCTTATTTTGCAGAAAGAACTTCAGCCTGGCTAAAAGGAACCAGCCATGGCTTAGCAGCAATAGCTGAAGAGGTAAAAGTAGAGGGAGGGAGAGACCAGCAGAATGAGTAGTCACACTCAACGGAGAAGAAAGACAGCAAAGAGAAGCTGAACCAAAAGACCCACCACATTTGGGATGGCTCTGGGTCAATGAACTAGTATGCCCAAGTGCCCCAGAAGGTCCCGTGGAACATCATGAAGAGCTGGTGACTCTATGAATGCCAGCGCTCCAAGGTGACTGTGGTGATGAGCTTACAAAACCCAAGTGAAGTAAGCAGCAGAAAGCTAAGAGTGCTCAGTGACCCAATGACTGAGGACATTAAACACTGGGACAACTCACTGGATGACAAGGTCTCAGGGGAAATCATTTGAAAAAAGGGTGATAATTAAAATAATAGGAAGTTTCATCCACACCATCAAGAAATACAAAGCAGAACCACAACGAAATAAAAACTAGATCCCACTAGGTGACTAAAACAAGGCAAAAAACAATAAATTCTGGTAAGGATATAGAGCAAGTGGGCCTCATGGCAGGTGAGAGTGTAAATGGTACAACTGCTTTGTAAAATTATCTTCAGTATCAACTCAAGTTGAACATATACCTGCTCTATGTCCCAGCGTCTACTTCCAAGCAGAACATGTATCAGAACACTCAGGGCAGCACTACTTCCAACAGCCTACAAACAGGAACTATGCGAATCCAAAGAGGAGAATGACTAAGTCACCTGTGAGATAGCATGTGCAAAGACATAGGTGGACCTCACAAACAATGCTGAATAAATAAAGCCAGTCCACAAAAATATACATTCTGCGTGGTCCATGTGTATAAAGTCCAAAAGCAGGATAAACAAAGCTAGTTTTTCAAAGTTAGGCTAGACCACTCTTTTGAAGGGAGAAAGAATGCTACAGGGAACACGGCAGGGACTCTGGGGGACTAGTAATGTTTCACTGTTGCCCCTGGTTACTGGATCTACGAATGTATTTAGTTAATTAAAATCCACCAACAGTACTCATGATCTGCAAAGTTCTGTGTATATCTGTAATACATAAATGTCCAGAATAAGGAAAGGCTCCAAGGGTGCATTTGAAAAGGAAGACCGATCCAAAACAGAAGCCTAGTGGCAAGGAACAAAAAGGAAGCCTTCCCTCACTTAAGACCCCTGAAGATAGAAAAGCATCAAGGCCTCTGTGCCCAAGATAAGAGTCACCCAGTTAATTGTATGCAGTATCCTGGAAAAACTCAAGTGCTTCTCAGATAGAAGGAATCCTCAGAGCTCACCAGGGCCAGGCCACCCCATTTACAATAGAAAAAAAATTAGACCAAGAAAGAAAGGGCATAACTTGGTCAAAGTCCCACAACTAGTTAGTAACAGATCCTGGTGTACAAAAGAGGTCAGTTCAGTTAATGAGACTTAAATAATTATAAAATAATCAAAACATCATAAAAGAATGATTTGTGCCACAGCTCAGAATGCAGGAGAATGCAAGTGAGGACAAGCTTTGGTCTGTTTCAGATGAAATCAGCAGTAAAAAGGCAACTTCATATCAAGACAGCCACTGAAAGGAAAAGGGGAACCTCAGCAGGTGGGAAAGAGAAAGTAATCCTGGTGACATCTGGGAGCATAGCATACTGTGGATGAAACATGGAAAAAGTGTCCCTATACCTCTAGAGCCTTCTCTGTAGGCAGCGTTCGATAACACTGTGCTTGACTAGACTACTTCTCCTTGCCAAAGATCACATTTTTGATACCTCTTTTCTAAACCATCGTTGAGTAAAAGGTAATAGAACAGTTATATGAAAGTAAGTCTCGTAGGAAGTTTAAAATAAAAAGAACTACCTGTAGAGGTAGATAAGAGCACACAGTTGGATACATTTCAAGAAAAAAAATCTTGCAAGATGCCAAAGACATCATTAATATAAAAACAAATACTAGTAATGTTTGAAAACCAAAACGACATTCAGGGAAATAACCATGATTCTTTGCTCAAGAAACAGACTAGAAACAAGACAAGGCAAAAGACGACTAAGCTCAACGTTGGTGGGACCCCAGATCAGAATCCTAATTAAAGAGTATTACGAAACACAAAGGGAAATCTGAGCCATTATTTCAGGGAGAGCAAATCTTGCCTTGACATTTATGGAGAAAACAGAGCAGATAGGGATTGAGTGGTAGCCATCATCTATTTTGGTTTTTAAAATACTGACAAACAACCAAATTCATGACCACTAAGCCAGTCCTGGAGAAAACACTTTAAGAAATAAAACACAAAGAAGAAATAAAAAACTCCAGAGCCACAGAAGGAATGAATTCCATTTGATGAGCAACCAAGTAAAAGAGAACGAATAGTGTGTCGAGTAGAAAATATAACTCAAAATGACAGGAAATAAAAATCACCTCTATTATAATACTGAATGTAAATGTTCTCAACTCCCCAATTAAAAAACATAAACTGAGCCAGGTGTGGTGGCGCATACTTATACTCCCAGTACTTGGGAGACCGAGACCAGAGGATCGCAGGTTCAAAGCCAGTCTCGGCCACTTAGCGAGGCCCTCCACAACTTAGTAAGACCCTATTTCCAAATTAGAAATAAAATAGGACTGGGGGTATAGCTGACAGGTAGAATGTCCCTGGGTTCAATCCCGAGGGAGGGAACGTGGGAAGGAGGGACGAAGGGAGAGAGGAGGGAGGGAGGGAGGGAGGGAGGGAGGAAGAGTGAGTGGGCCCATACATTAAGAAAAATCTTTTTAAAAAAAAAGCTGGCAAAGTGGATTTAAAAACAAAATCTAACTATATGCTACTAGCAAGAAAGTTACCTTATAGGCAAAGATATCCACAGGCTAAAGGTAAAAGGAAGGGAAAAAGATAAGCCACACAAATGGAAACCTAAAGCAGGCAGGGGCACAAAGTAGAATTCAAGCCAAAAGCCAAAACTTACCAGAAGAGACAAAGAGAGTCACTTCTTATTGATAAAGGAAACAATCCAACAAGAATATATAATGATATTAAACATTTATGCCCCAAATGGTACACCCAGTTACAGAAAATAAATAAGCACTACCTGACATTAAGACTAAGATAGACCCCAAAACAATAACACTGGGAGACTTCAACACACCTCTCTCACAATTAGACAGTTCATCCAGATAAAAAAATCAACAAAGACTCTTCAGATCTAAAGCATACTGTAAACCAAAAGGACCTAACACATTTACAAAATACTTCATCCAACAGCTAAATTTACATTCTTCTCAGCTGCTTATAAAACTTTTTCCAAAATAGACCATATTCAATTCACAAAGCAAGTATTTTCAAATTCAAAAGAGTTGCTATAAATCCTTGCATCTTGTCATATCATAAGGGACTGAAAGTAGAAATCAACAACAGGAAGATCCAGAGAAATTAGATAAATACAGAGAGAGTGAATAATATACTTCTGAATGAGGACTAAATCATAGAAGAAATATTTGTTAAATTTTAAAATTGAAAGGTCATGGAAAACTTTTAAATATGTTTGCAGCATACTTACCATGCGAACTTTTTTCAAATGTAATTTTTATAAAATAAAAATAAAAATCAAGTGTATCTAATGAAAATTTAATATCTGAATTGAAATTCACTCCAAATGTAAAACTCAGGTCATCTAAGAAAGACTTATAACTGGGAGTGGTGGCATATGCCTGTAATTGCAATACTTGGGAGGCTGAGACAGGATTGCAGTTTCAAGGACAGCCTCAGCAACTTAGCGAGACTATCAGAAACCTAGAAGGACATGTTTCAAAACAAAAAATAAAAAGGGCTGGAGGTGTAGCTCAGAGATAGAATGTCCCTGGGTTCAATTTCCAGTATTGAAAAAAAAAGAAAGAAAGACTAATTAGGAAAAAACTGTAAAGACCTCATTAATAATTTCTATACTAAATAATCCATGTCAAAATGGAAATGTTTTTCATATAATAGAGTAAGTAAAATATAGCATTAAAATTCGTTTCTCCCATTTCTTTTACTTTCTTAATGTGGATACTAGAAAATTTGAAATTACATATGTGGCTTCTACTACAGAATGTTGATTTGGAATAATGCCTGGCACGTGGTAAGAGTAAGACAGATATTATCTACTATTATTCCTATTAATATTATTATTAATTGTTGAATGCAGGGCAATTTGAACAGCCAAAAACAAAACATGTCTCTCCCTTCTGAGCCTCAGAGTCCAGTGATGGAAGAAAACTGGACACATCTTAACAGCTTTACATGACACAAACACCAAGCTGTGTAAAAACAGGATGTACACCAAAAGTGTGGTAAACTCATTGAAAACCTCTGAAATCACCATTCTCAAAAATCTACAGAAATCAGAATCTGTATTAATCAGCCACTTCAGTAAAATCCAGATAGAAAGAGAGGGGAAAAGTGTGTGCGTGAGACAGAAAGTGAGAGAGTGAGAGTGAGAGAGTGAGAGAGTGAGAGAGAGAGAGAGAGAGAGAGAGAGAGAGAGAGAGAATGAATGTGTGTGTGTGTCCAACACAGATTGAAAGTGAACATGTATTGTTTGTGAATGTGTGGTTTACTCATGACTAGCCCCACACCTGATCCACTGGGGCACGGCAGCTCATGCTGAGAGCCAGCTGAGTTGGTAGAAAAGGTTGTTGGGATCTGGTCACGAAGATTGGTCAGACATAGGCAGGAGAAATGTAAGGTGAGGACCAAAGTCTGACCAGGATGAGAGCCACAGCAGAACAGAAGACTTTGTAGATGCACACACCAGCAAAACAGGCTCAAGAATGTTCACAGAGGCACTACTCCTAATAACCAAAAGACTGGAGATTATGAACAAGCAGAGACAGCCAAGGGTGATGGGGAACAAGATGGTGGTAAAGTCTCAAGATAAAGAATAGAGATTGCTAAACATCAGAATGACTTTAACAGACAACATACTGCACCAAAGAAGTCAGACACCAAAAGAAAATATGCCACATGATCTGCATAAAGCACAGAAATGAGCAAACCTCCTCTATGTTCAAGTAGTCCTTATCTCTGGGAGAGGAGGACAGAAAGTAATTACTAGACAGGGACAAGAAGGGGCCTCTGGGAAACTGGAAACGTTCTATATCCCAATCTGGACGTGGGCCACATGCAGAGAGATGCATGTAAAACTCACAAGCTGCACTCAGCATATTTTGTATACATTCAGCATCAATCAAGAAGCAAATCATTTTCTTAAAAGCTCCTGTGAAGCCGGGAGTGGTGGTGCAGGCCTATAATCCCAGTACTTGGGAGGCCGAAGCAGGAGGATCACAGGTTTGAGGCCAGCCTCAGCAACTTAGACTGTTTCAAAATAAAAAAATATAAAGGGCTAGGGATGTAGCTCAGAGGTAGAATGCCCTTTGGTTCACTCCCTGCTACCCCCCACACACATACACAAAAATCTCCTGTGAATAAAACAGTGTTTAACAAAAAAATGAATCAATTCAGCTGAAACTTCACTCCAAATGGCATCACTTGAAGTGTCCAATTGTACCTCGTGGTACAGAGCCCTGCAGGAAGCCATGCTGGCCTTCCAAGCAATGAGCGACCTTCACATGCTTAGAGTCGCGGCTCTCAGTTCCCGAGGGGCTCAGGGCACTTGGTTAGAATAGAGATTCCAGGAGTCTGCAGTGATGCTGAGAAAAGTGTCTTTTTAAAAAGAGCCCAAGTGATGCTGAGTGGAAAACCAGCTTCTTAATACATGGAGAATAACTGGATTTAGCAACGTAAAGAAATGTCACAGCCAGGTGTGGTGATGCATGCCTATAATCCCAGTACTCGGGAAGCTGAGACAGGAGATCACAGATTCAAGGCCAGTGTGTGTTAAATTAGCGAGATCCCATTTCAAAGTGAAAAATAAAGTAGGGCTGGGGATGTAGCTCAGAGGTAGAATGCCCCTGGGTTCAATCACCAGGGGAGGGGAGATGAGGGAGGGAGGAAGGGAAGGATTCTGTGGCTTGATGTCATTCAAATCTGCTGGGGATGCCAGTATAATTTGTACTTTAATGACAAAATCAAGAAAGGCTTAAATATAGCCAGACATGGTGGAGCACACCTACAATCCCGGGTTGCAGGTTCCAGGACAGCTTTAGCAACCTAGTGATACCCTGTTTCAAAATAAAAAATAAAAAAGGGCTAGGGGTATAGCTGGAAGGTAGAGTGCCCCTGGGTTCAATCCCCAGCGTCAAAAAAAAAAAAAAAAAAAGAGCCGGGCGTGGTGGCGCATGCTTGTAATCCCAGCATTCGGGAGGCTGAGACCGGAGGATCCGGGTTCGCGGCCAGCCTCAGCTACCTAGTAAGGCACTCCGCAACTTAATGAGACCTGGTTTCGAAATAAAGAGTAAAAAATAGGGCTGGGGGTGTAGCTCGAAGGTAGAATGCCCCTGAGTTCAATCCCCAGTACCGCAAAAAAAAAAAAAAAAAAAAAAAGGCTTAAATATACTATGTTAATAGGTATTGTATTGGATCTAGAGTAAAATGACCATCTTTGGTGATATCTTGTTATGCTTCTTTCAAGGAGAACCCAGAGCTATCTGGAACTAACTCGTCATCTATGCCACAGAGGACTTGCTCAGGAAGGCTGTTTTTAGGTAGCAAAGCTGGCTCTGTACAAAGAACCAGATAAGATGATACAGATTTATAGCCATAGCTCCCTCTTTGCAAGTATCAGAATATCCTGGTAGTAAATGTTTACAGGCAATGTGGGTCCCTATTTCTTTTTACAGTACATGGCCACTTGCTAATTACACTGTCTTACAGATATGTACTTCTTAAATCCACCACTTTGGCTAAGAGACTTGAAGCTCTGCTGCCTGGAGTTAAGAGAAAATGCTATCATCCTTAAATAATGCAAAGGCAAAATCAACCAGGATGCTTAGGAAAACTAAATCTCTTAAAACCCGCTGCTGTGAGAGGAATGCAGGGGAAGCCAACTTGCTCGTAGGAACTGTTGCTAGGTGGGCTGCGAAACACCAGGCTACAGGGTCTCCTGGAAAGCAAGCCAAATTCAAAACTACACATGCAAGGCTGGAGAAGAGAACATACCCACACCCAGTGCTTGTTTTTAAGTCACACAGTCAATCTAAAGGAGGCAAACCAAGTGTGTTTAAATACAAGGAATTCATCGTGTGCCATCTTTCAATTCTAACCTCTGAGAGAACCCAGTTAGGAGATGCTCATTACAAAGACTAGCCCTTTCATGGGATTTTCCAGCTGAACATAAGATTCTACAGCCATACTGGAATTATTCAAAAATGCTTTAATTTGCATCTTCTGTTTGCTTTGAATGGTGTGTGTGTGTGTGTGTGTGTGTGTGTGTGTGTGTGCGCACGCGCGTGCGTGTTAAAGTCGGGGGCATTCTACCTCTGAGCTACACCCCCAGCCCAATTTTATGTATTTTGAAATTGGGTCTCATTAGGTTGCTGAGAGTCTCACTAAGTTGCTGACACTGGTCTTGAATCTGTGATCTTCCTGTCTTAGCCTCTCAAGTACTGGGATTACAGGAGTGCCCCACCATGCCCAGCTGCCTTGAGTATATTTTACACTACAGATGGTTACTGGGTTCTGTGTCTATAGTAGAAAATGTGGACAGGGTCACCAAGATTCGCCTGTTCCACCCACCATAGTCCATGCCAGCTAGAGTAAATGGGCTAGACCTCACCCAAGCTCTAAAGGTAAGCGCTGATTCATCTCAGCCAGTCAGGACAGCACATCCTGACCCCCCAGGCCTCCGACAGGCAGCACTCAGTATCTCTCTGAGTCTGGAAATAGGTTCTGAAATCCAGCAGTCAGCACAAAGCTTGAACTTTTTGTGGGAACCCAGAAATTCAGACTTGAATTTGAATGGAGTAGTAGGTAGGGAAAAAGCTGGAATTATTGCCCTCACTTTGCCATTCTGAGAGCAGTCAATATGCCAAATCCTGAAGATAAGGTCAAAAGTCACCAAAAAGGCAGAGAACTAAAATCAATCCAGAGCCAGAGCTCTGAACAAACCATGCCTAACCTCTGCCCTATCATTAGCTTTCCATGAGCTATTTAAGCCCCTGAACCATTTAAGCCAAATTAGAATGTATTTTTCTGTTATTTGAAGTAAATAAACAAACACAAAATGTTACACAATAAAATGTTTTATATGTTAACTCCACATTGTCACTGTATGAACTATGTACTTTAACAAGTTTTCATATACATAATTTCTTTATTATTTTCCTTCTACCCACCTGGGAAAATAGATATTATTAGCAGTCCAGTTTTATATCCAAGAGGATGAATTCAGAGAAAGCAAATGTAGTAAGAGGAAAAAGAAAGAAAAGGATGACCTGGCTGTAATGACCACAATGCTGTGTGCTGGGTGCCGCTCCCAACACTGCAAAGGAGTCCTTCTTCACCTTGGGTGACAGGTACTATTACTGCCTGCATCTTATCATGAGGGTGTAGACACAGAAAGGTCAGTATGGCCAAGGTCAGAAAAATGGTATATGATGGATTCAGAATAATGCAAAGGCAAAAATCACTAGCCTAGGCAGGCTGGGAACCTTCTCCCCACCAGGCTGCCCAACTCTTCTCTACCACCCAATCTTCTCCACACTCATGACTCTTATAAATTAGCCAAGGTGAGTTAAATGCACACCTGGGTGACATGAACAATAAACTTATCTGGACTATGAAATAGCTGCTTTTTAAGTTTCTTTGCCAACTAAACCAAGCTCCTACAATTTAGCACCCAGTGAGTACAAGTGCACAAAAAGCATACTTCCATATGACCAGGTAATCTTTTCCTCCCTGAATGTGGCAATAAATATGCAGTAAGAACCCATCAGCACACATGCCTCACTGCAAAAGATCAAAAGGAAAATCCCTTATGCATTCAAAATAATTTATCACATAGTACCAACATTTAACAGGGCACATTTGACTTATTTCTGAGCCTTTTGCTCCAGAAACGTTATTCAAAAGTAAGAACCAGCATAAGCTTGGAATACCTTTATTTATGAGCGGCTCCTGCAAGGTGAGAACTGCCAAGGAAAATATGGTATGCTTGGCATTATTAACAACATCAGACCTGGTTCTGTGAGTAGCTCAAAGGCGGCCTCTGACCCAGCCAAGTGCTGGAGTGCTGACAGCCATCTCTCCTATTAATTATCAAGTCCCAATTGCAAAGAACAATGGACTTTGTTTATGACTTTGCCTTTCATCTTAAGAAACAGTTGCAGGGGCCAAACTTTAGAAAAAAAAGAAGACAGTCTGTTGGAAAGTAACAGCCAGAGCCGAACTTTAATAAGAAGTTGACAAATTAACAAGTGCATACTATAGAAAGTGCAGTAACATCTTTTTTCTCTTGCTTTAAGATCAAGAGGAGTCAATGAGTTGGTAGGTGTGAATGCACTAAGAAAAGATAAATTGCTCTGCACATTCAAGTATTGACAGTGACTTTTGTTTAGACAGACACAAGGTCATCCACACTGGTCTGTAGATTAAAACAAGGAGACAACTGATTTCTAACAGTCTTCTTTCAAGTATTACACACACACACACACACACACACACACACACACACACACCAAATCCCCCCTCCTTTCAGTACTATCTTTTATGGATGGTAGGATCACACACTCACACATAGAGTTACAAACCTGTGAGTCTGGCTGAGAAGGCAAAGGAGCAAGAAATATAGAGGAAAACAGGTGCTTATGGAGGAATTTTTTTTTTTTTTTTTTTTTTTTTTTTTTTTTTGCAAAAATGGTAAGAATCACTGCTCTCCCTGTACTCATGCCTTTGGGTAATCTCCCCACACCAACTCTAGTTTCAGCCACATGGCTAGCTTTAGGGCAATGAGACATTAGCGAATAGAATGCAAGTGAAAGTTTGAATAATGCATGGACACTGAGACTTATCCTCTCTTGTACTTCTTAGGACCTGAGATCACTAGGTGAAGACCTAACCTGGTGGTAAATGAGAAGCACAAAGCCAAGTCACCCCCAGCTGACCCCGAGCCAACCGCCAGCGTGTGAGACCATCCCGGACTCTACCGCCCCAGGGAAGGAGGGCGGCAAAAATCCCTTGAGCAAGCCTAGACCACAACATCATAAGAATAGTAACAGCCTGCTTAGGCCATTATGTTCTGGGGCCACTTGCTATGCAGAAAAATGTCTTCGAACTTGTCCCCAACTTTTCAGAAATGGGAGGACACAACAAAGTTCAACAATTATTCATCAAACACTTCATAGTTAGAAAGGACCATTATATCAGACACTAGAATATATGAGATACAAAGGTAAGCAAAACACAGTCCCTGACCACAAGGAGTTTGTAATCTAATAAAGAATAACATGCATGTAGACAGCTGCAATGTAACATGAAAGACTGAATATCACTATCTCTCATCTCCAGGAATGCCAGCCATTCACATGACATTTAGAAACCCATTCCTCCAAACAACTTTTGTAGCATCATACTACTGTGTAGGGCCTTATGCATCCAGTGTTTCAGTGTGCAGACCTACTGAGTGAGGAGCGAACAAAACAGAACCTGTGTCCTCATATCCTGGTAGATATAAATTTTTAAAATGCTTTCTATTTTTTCAGGAGCTTATCAAAGTGGTGTGTGTGTGTGTGGTGTGTGTGTGTGTGTGTGTGTGTGTGTGTGTGTATGTGTATGTACACATACATATACAAATATATATACAAATTCATTCTGCCTAAGTTATCTTTTCAAGTAAGTCTAATTAATAAAATCCTAGAAAAAGTAAGACTTATTGATCTTATAAAATCCAAGGTCTCAAACACCAAAGAATCTGGGAACAGGGCTATAATGTTTTATCAACAAATGGATCTTGGGCCAGTTTTGTTAGAAATCAGAAGATGAGACCAAACAACATGGAACTATGGGAGTTTGACAAAAGAAAACCCAATAATGGGAAAAGTCTTTTTAACACTCAAATATAATCTCACAAGGAGCTGGGACCCTTTATTTATTTATTTATTTATTTATTTATTTATTTATTTATTGGTGTTGGGATTGAACCCAGGGGCATTCTACTTCTGAGCTACACCTACAGCCCTATTTTTTTTTTTAATTTGGAAATAGGGTCTCGCTAAGTTGCTAAGAGCCTTGCTAAATTGCTAAGGATGGCCCTGAATCTGCGATCTTCCTGTCTCAGCCTCCCAAGTATTGGGATTACAGGCACGCACCACCATCCTTGGCATGCACCACCATCCTTGGCTGGGGGCAGGACTTTTTTGCTTTGTTTGTTCAGTCTACCCAGTGCCTGAACTATGTTTAACAAGTAAGGTGCTCTCAATAAATATGTGCTCAATGATGGAAGGAGGTCTAGAGAAAGGAATGTACAGATGGACTTGCACATAGGAAGGATAAACTGAGGCAAGCTGGAAAGCCATTGTGGGGAGAATATTTTTAAACTTATAATAATGCTAAAAATTTTTTATCAACATAAGCAGCAATCCCAGTCTATTAGAAAGTCAGCTGAAAGAATACTCGCAACTTTTTATCCCTTCTTTATTAAAGCTTTCAAAAGTTGGAAAATAAAATATTTTAAAAGCAACAAAAATGCAGCTCACAAGAAAGTTACTGAGATCTTACTGGCACGTGGCCTGCACTAATGAGCAGGTGCTGAGTCAGACTGACTGCTTTTACAATGAAAACCAAAGGGGAAGAGCCCTGTATTGCTGCAGCCAATCTCTGCGTGGCTGAACATTGGAAAGTCAACTATTATCTTCATGTAGCTAAATGAGCTGGAGTCAATTGTCATGGGCATAACAATGCTTCAGCAAATGAAAGACTGTATGTACAACAGGGGTCACAAGAGATGATATCACCTCAGGGTGCCGTGGCCATCTCAGTTTGTGCTTGATGCTAGCACGGTGATAAAAGTGGCTAACAACGCATTTCTCAGAATGTGTCCTTGTCATTGTGCAGTGTGTGACTGTACTTTGTATTTCTGGGATGGCAAGAACTATAAGCAATATGTGTAGCTGTTTGAGGTCAGAATTCTGAATCAAGGAATGCCCAAATAGCTGTAGATAAGAAGCTTATAACTCATGGCTGAAATTGATGCCTCATCCTAGATCCAAAATCTGGGAGAAACTGATGTTCATAAATAAAATTCTATCCTAGATCCATCCCAGGTCCAATTCATGTACTATGAAGGGGTCAAAATCAGGAGCACATGGCGGGTAGATGCTGCAAAGCATGCTCTCTCTCCCATGCTCTGTAGGTTTTCCAGAAACCAGAGAATTCAGTGTCCCTGCAGCAGGAAAGCAGAGGACCACAGGAAACTTGTTCCACAAACCTATCCCATCAGAAGCCTGCTGAGCAACAGCCCCAGTGATTAGTGCCGCTTTCAAACCCATTACACTCCCCAGTACACGTCTTCTCCACAAAATGGAAAACTGCAGACAGCCAGGGAAAAAGTCTTTTGCAGGTTGCCATAATCTTCCAGAGACCAAAAGTCCAGCTGATTCATTGAATCATAGGACAGAATAAGTTGGCTAAAAGTATGCCCTTCCATGAAACTTAAACTCAGAGAATCTAAAGCCAGGAAAGGATTCCAATTTCATTTTATTATAATCCTTGTTAGTTTAAACATTCTGAAGAGTAAAAGGTTCTCTTTTATCAGTGTGCTATCCTTCCTGGCCATAGACCTGGAGTGTGCTGCCTCTTCTATTTCCCCAGAGAAGGGAAACCAAGACGCCGCCAATGCCAGTTAAACAGAATATTTGCCTCAGAATGTCATCACTGGGTGCAAATATGCTCTGGCCTCCAAATGCAACAAACACTGATGGTTTACTGTGTGTAAGACACATAATAATTCCCTATAATTAAAGTCTTAAAAAAAAACCAGCTTTGATTCAATGTATGGTCATCCATGAGCGCATCTTCCAAGGAAACCCCTCTGCAGTATGGCGTCTGTGTGTGAGCAGCCTGCCCCTCCCCGAAACAAGGCCCTCCAGGGAGCAATGACGACACAAAACCCAGGCAGATGCGGGAGCGGTCCAAAGAAGAAACCCTGTTTATAAAAAGTGAGAAGAATAGGCAAAGCTGGAGGGATTCAAACCAAGAACACTGGCAGGGCTGCCAGCACCACGCTGTGGCTCTGCTCGGGACAGACACCCGCAGCGGCCACTCTCCCTGCCACCAGTGCCGTCTGCCAGGTGGCTGCCAGCTCTATGTACAGTTCTAGCCATCTGTGATTTATTTTGAAGCATAGAGCTAAGGAGTTCTTTGGAACCCAGATAACATACCTTGGGCATTTTTCTTTAACAGTCTATAAAGTGCAGGAACAGAGAAAACAAAATGTGTACAAAGCAGATAAGTCAGAAAGAGGCATAAACATGGTGGTGGCAGGGGAGGGAGGGCGGGAAAGTGGGAGTGGAGAAAGAATTCTGGGATCCCACTTCTTAGGGGATCATCAGCAATAAAACATCTGAGATTTGCAAAAAGCCAAGCTGAAAGGTGCATGGGAGGGGTGCTGAGCAGTCACTTTATACCCCACTTCAAATGCGAAGCAATCAGCACAGTATTGTGGCAACGCAAAAGGAGAACCAAGAGGAAGGGCCTCGAGACGCGCTGGATGCCAAGGCGTGTAGAGGCTGGATGCATCGCAACATTAACTTCCAGGTCCCAAGAGCGCCATCGCAGCTGGAGACAAACTCAGGATGGTAATCACACCAGGGCAGCATGCTAAGAGGAGACCCAAAAGACTGACCCAAAAAGAGAAGAAGAGTACGTGGGCACACCAGATCCTGAGGGCCTGGTGGTGCAGTCAGGAGCCGGATGTGGGACACACCTGAGTATCAAAGTCTCACCACAAAGCAAACTACGTCAGTATTTAAATCCAAGAGATCTCAATACGGGAAACTGATTGGTTACTCGGCTAAAGGAAGGGCTGGAAAGCTATCAGGGACAGTGAGACCACCTACAAGCAGGCAGCCACAGAGGAGAATGTGGCTACAGCACCGGGCCATGGCCCATCCTTGCTGGCAGGACCTGGAGCCATGGAGCAGAGAGGCACCTGCCTCTGAGGACGCTGTGCAAGGCCAGACGGCGGCTCTATTTTTGGCCAGTTTCCTATAGTGAGTCTCGTGGGAGCTGGGAAAGGGCAACAGCCCAAAGAGTCAGCCTCCATGTCACAAGGCAGAGCAGAAGGGGAAGAAGGGACCCCAGGACCGCTCCACCTTCCCCAGGCACACCTGAGCCAGCACGCACACTACGTGGGAGCCTGGCACTCAGAGGTCTGAAGAGGGGACGCAGAGCTGCATTTCCAGCCGGCTCCCAGGTGATGATGATGCTGCAAAAAGCCCATCTTCAACAGCCAAAGATCTAACCGGTCTAAATGAAGGGCAGAGCTATTATCAAAAGGAACTTAGCCATATTCCTTCCAAGAATAAAAATGTAAGTCATCTCTGAGGCTTTCAAACAGGAATGAGAAAAACACAAGGGAACACACAGGAGCAGTCCGGGACGGGACTGTGCTCCACACGACAGTCCAGCACGCTCCCCACCGGGCAGCGGATTGTACAGTTCAAGCTTGTTATGGGCTGAACTGCTTCACCCCCAAATTCATGTTGAAGCTCTAGGCTCTAGTGCCTCAGAATGTGACTGTATTTACTATTTATACACAGAACTTTTTCTTGGGGGGGCGGGGGGGACTGGGGACTGAATCCAAGGGCATTCTTCCTCTGAGCTACACTCACAGCCGCAGCTCTTTTTATTTTTTATTTTGAAAAGAGATCTCACTAAGTTGCTGAGGCTGACCTCTAACCTGTGATCCTCCTGTCTTAGCCTCCCAAGTACTCTGATTACAGAGGTATGCCACCATGGCCGGCTCAGAACCTTTAATTACGCTGAGTAAGGCAATTAAGTTAATATAAGGCCATTAGGGTGGGCCCTAATCCGATGTGACTGCTGTCCACATAAGATCAAAGCATGTGCGGTAGACCTGGGACGCAGGCACACGGAGCAAAGGCCACATGAGGACACAGAGAAGGCGGCCAGCTGCAAGCCAAGGAAAGAAGCCTCAGGAGAAACCAATGTGCCAGCACTTGGGTCTTGGACTTCCAGCTTCCATGAGCAAATACATGTCTGATGTTCCAGTCCACCCAGGCTGTGGTATTTTGTTATGGTGCCCCAGCAGATTAATATCAAGGGTTTTATTTTTGTTTCTTGCTACTACTTACTGTCATGTGTTTTCACTGTGTACCCGCTCTGTGAGAAGCAGAGCTGCAGGGGCCGGCTCACAGAATGACACAGAGATGCAGCCCTTGGCCAGCTCCTGCTCTTGCTTTTCTGTGCGGACATGTTAGCAGCAAGAGGGAGAGAAGAGTACCACCGAACTCCCACGTAAGCCAAATGCTCTAAAAGCAGAGAGGAAAGCCCAATCCATACTCACTGAGAAGTAGGGGGAGAGGCAGATTCTGACAGAGGCACAGAGGGAGGACACATCCCTAATAATGAGGCGACACCAGCAAAGGCTAAAGGACACCAAGAAACCCAGTTTCCTGTTGCGCTCAGGGACCAGCCAGCCACCCAGCAGGGCCGGCTGCAGATGCCTGGGTGGGCAGAGGACTTGACAAGACAGATGAAACTGGACAGGAGGTTCATGCCTTTAGGCCAGATAAGAGAGTTTGGACCAGGAAATGAAGATTAATGAAAATGAGGAAAGTATATTAAGAGACAATAGAAGGAGAGAGAGAACAATAATAGAACTCCTCCTCATCACCTCCTAGCCTGGGACCTGCCTCCTGAAGGTGAGCACATGTCCTGCTGTCAACGACTTTCAATTATCTCGTATGCCGTTGACTTGGAGATATCCACCATGATTTCCGAGCTGGGAACTAGGGAATGTGACAATTAAGGAGTGGTACAGTCCAGGGTGTGGGAAAGGGACTGAGCCTAATAACTAACCTCTGAAGTTCACAGATTAAAGCTGAGGCTCCAGCCATTCTCGCTATGTGGCCGCCCGCTCTGCTGACACGGCCAGCATTTTGACAGAGCACGCGTGTGCCCGGAGGTCTGTTACTGTCCTTCCACCCTCATGGACCCCGGATTTCACTCACCGAGAACAAGGGAGGCCAGAGACCAGATGAAAAAGAAGGGAACAAAGTTACTCTTTGCCTCTAAGCATCCAAGAGTGCAGTAGAGGGCGATGTCCAGTGAAACTGAAGGGGCTTTCAGCCAGGCGTGGTGGCACACAACTGCAATCTCAGCACTTGGGAGGGCTGGCACAGGAAAACTGCAGGTTCAAGACCAGCTTCAGCAACTTATTAAGACCCTCAACAATTTAGCAGGATCCCCTTTCAAAAAATAAAAAGGGGGGGCTTAGGGTGTAGCTCAGGGGTAGAATGCCCCTGGGTTCAAGCCCCGATATCAAAAAGAGAAAAAAGAAATTTAGAGGACTTTCAAGAGTAATTCCAATTTCAAGGTATATTTATACTGTATATTGACTTTAGACTCATACCCCTGCATGAGAGGGGGACCCCTTTTTTCCTGAAGCCACTCCTCATGATGTATGTTGATAAACTAATCTCAAGTCTCAAGTGCAAAAACGAAATGAAAGTATACAACATAGACCATCAGCGCTGAGTTGGGGTGGGTTTCATGCAGCATAGTGTATTGACTGATGGAACACACAGCAGAAACAGAGAGGCATACACAAACTGCACAGATGTACGCCCCTGGAACACCATCAATTGCCCAAGAACACTTTCACAAAAGCATTTGAGTAGCCTTCTTCTTCACCCCAGCCCACAGGCACTATCTTCCAATAAGTGACAAAGATAGCCCTTAAAATTCCAAATGTGAGTAGAAAACAACTAAAGATTTAAAGAATAAATCCAGCGGGGAAATCTAAAACGGGCTTACAAAGTGGAGAAAATATGAAATAGCATTTGCCTTTCTTATAACCTTTAACACCCAGCACATGTCATAATTTTTCCTTCTCATCTGAAGTCATAAAAAATAAAGATAATTAGATTTATGGAAAATTGATTGGAAGTGGAGGAGGATATAACTTCAGGACCCAGAATCACCTAATGAGAAACAAGCGTAAGAAAAAGTTCAGAGGTTTCACCATTATGATTTACAGAGTAGACACCTTTTCAGAGATATTAGACCCAGGATAATACTACAGTGATGGGCTGCATATGTAGCTCAGTGGCAGAGTGCTTGCCTAGCATGTGCAAGGTCCCAAGTTCGAACCCTAGCACAAAAAGAAAAAAAAAAAAACTATAATGATAAGGGGAGACACGTCAACCTCCAGTACCACAAAAAAGAAAAAAGGAAACCTTCTTTCTAAGCCCCGAGGAAGCACAAGGAAAACTGTATAGTATAGTATAGTATAATGCTGGTGCTGTTCTTTGAGATAGTGGCCAGATGCAGAATTCAACTGCTAATCCCAGCCTTTGAAAGTCTGCCTCCATGAACCAGAGACTGAATGTGCAATTTCACATGAAGAGGACCCAATTCCGTTAAACCTCATCTGTGTATACTCACCAACATCAGATGGAGAAGTCAATCCTTGGGAAGTCCTACCTCAACAGAACCGAAAAACAAACCTCAGGCTTCAACAACCTTTGAACTGCTTTTCCTCATGCATGAAAACACAAAATCCAAACCTGCACTTTAAGCCTGGCGAGGCTGATTCTCAAATAGATGACAGAGATTTTGTACCAAGTCAGCAAAAGATGGAAACATAAAAGAACTCATGATTGAAAGCACTAAACATGAAAAGTGGAGGCCATTACTGACATCACAGGAAGTCTTGCTAGAAATGCAAATCATCAGTCTCATCCTTAAGACACACAGAAAAATAAGAAATTTTTGATAGGAAAAGAAATTTCTGAAATCTAACCATGCTATGCAAATGTATTCTATAATTTTGTCATGGAAAGTAATTTTTAATTTAATATATTGCTTTTATACTGACTTTAGCAAAATCAGAAAGGAAAGTGGATGTCCTTGAATAATAATAAAGTTCTAATACATGCCCAGCCCCAAACGGAAAAACTCCCACAAGTAAAAGCGAACACCATCAATACCAACATACCACGTGCATGTAAAACACACAGCTTTAATGTTTAGTAGCCTACTTTCACATTTCTTCACAATCAAACCAGAATCCCCATCCAGCAAAAGTCACTAATCAACTCCACTCATCTTACCTTAAGCAAAGCACACAACTGCCATGTTTCAGAAGAGAAAAAAAGAAAGTTTCACCTACTTAAAACAGCACAGTAAGACCAAGACACCTTTTTATAGTCCTTACTTTCAAAATATTTTGTGTTTCATTCCACTTATTTGTCCATTCCTTGGTCAATTCTTGAACCTAAAAAGAAAAATACACATATTTTATTACTCTATTAAAGAATTATGATGATTTTCTTCTGTAAAATTTCCAAATTCTTATACCTTCTGGAAAGATATATTATAAATTTCTAATTAGCTAGCAATTTCTACTCCTAAAAGAATATCACCAAATATAAATCAAACAGGCTGATCTTATCCTAAAAACCTACATTAAAGGAGAAAAAGAAATTGGCCAAGATGCCAAGAATTTTACAAGTCTTTTTCATTGTATACTGAACTAAAAGCTGCTTCTGTGGATTATTAACCAAAATTATAAGTTCAAAGATGACAATGTCCCACTGAATGGGTTAATTTTTCCTGACTATACTTTAGGTCCAAAGAAATAGTGATTTTCTTTTTCTTTTTTTTTTTTTCCTAATTAATGTTGTGATTAAATCACTTTGGACATTGAAGTTTTCTTTTAGAAGATAATTTGCTTTTGTAGATAATTAATGGAGCTTATAAATTCCATTCTATCTTACAAAAAATATGGTTCTTTAACTCTTAGTAAAAGCAAAACTTGATAAAAATCAGCTCTTCCCAGTAGGCTATAACAAAGGGGAGAAAAAGTCCCCAATTATTGAATACACCACCATTGGAAAATTCCTCCCAAAGTTAATGGAAATTTTCTGCTCATTTTAGCAAACTTTTTAGTGATTAATTCATTGAGAAAGAAAAAAAATGATATCTACATTGAGAGGTGAGAAAAAAAAAAAAAGAATGAAAAATGTGTTCAATGGAAAGAAATAAACCTGGGCTAAAAGAGTATCTTCGAGAAGGGGAAAGCCCTCCCAGGGCCTTTCCTGTGCTGGTGTCACTCCTGCCCCTCCTCACCGCCAGCAGCAGACGCTGTCCCACTTCAACCTCCTGACCTTCGTACCAGTGAGTTATTCTATTTAACCAGCCAACGTGGATGCACAGAATACATCTTCCTGTATTCCTACTGCTAAAAGGAAGATACTTTCCATGCACCATCAAGTATGGTAATCAGGAGCTGGACATGGTGGCCCATGCAAGCTTGTAATCCCAGTATTTAGGAGGCTGAGACAGGAGAATCCAGCCTCAGCTACTTAGTGAGACCCTGTTTAAAAAAAAACAAAAAAATGGGCTGGGGATGTAGCTCAGAGGTAGAATGCCCCTGGGTTCAATTCCCAGTACTGCAAACAGAAAAAAAGTATGGTAATCAGAAAGGGCATTCAGCAACTATATATTTATTTAATTAATTTTTGGTACCAGAAATTCAACCCAAGGGCATTCTACCATCAAGCTACACCCCCAGGCCTTTTCATTTTTGTTTTGTTTTGGAACAGGGTCTTGCTAAATTGCTGAGAATGACCTTGAACCTATGATCCTCCTGTCTCAGGCTCCCAAGTACTGGAATTACAGTGTGAGCCACTGTACCTGGCAATACTCAGCCACCTTAATGAAATTAAGTATGTTACTGATTCATGAGGAAAACCAAAACATACCTCACCCCTCTATAGTCAGTCATTCAGTGGTTATTCATTTTATTTCTCAGTTTACCTCAAATAAGACTGTGGGAGCTCTAAGTTAACTTTTGTTTAATAATGTTTCCTCTTTTACTAGTTATTAGTAACAAAATCTGTATCTTCTCACTGAAAATAAACTGGAGTAAAGCTGGGCATGGTGGTGCACACCTGCAATCCCAGTATTTGGCTGGGTGAGACAGGAGGATGACAAGTTTGAGGACAGCCCCAACAATGTAGCAAGACTCTCAGCAATCAAAATGATTGACTTTATAAGAGTGAGGTATATTTTGGTTTTCCTCATGAATTGCTTAAGACCATCCAGTTCTTGTCAGTAACACTTTCTTTCATTAAGTTTGCTGATATTTCGGGCCCAGTGGCTAATGCTATAATCCCAGTACTTGGGAGGCTGAGCCAGGAGGATCATGGATTCAAGGTCATCCTCAGCAATTTAGTAAGACTCTCAGCAACTCAGTGAGACCTTGTTTCAAAAAAAAAATTTTAAAAGCCAGGAGTATAGTTTAGAGGTAGAATGACCCTGGGTTCAATCCCTAGTACCACCAAAAAAAAAAGAAAGAAAGAAAAGAGTGAGACACCTATTCTCACTTTTTGCTTTTCTCGAAGCTTTGAGAAGATTATGCTCACTTATCTGAAACTATATTCCACAATTCCTCACTGGTACCAATCCTATACTCTTAGGATGGCAATAAAAATAACACAGCTATTGGGATTTTTTTGTTTTGTTTTGAAAAAGCTTTCAGGGAAGGTTATTTTTTATCTTCTCTTTACAGAAGGAGAAAAGACTGGTATATTGAATTTACTAATTTATACTAACCGTTTCACAAGTTCTCATTGGCACTTTATTTGAGAACACAAAGCATTCAACAACAAATTATGTGCTCTCTTGTGCTCGGCCCTCTTCTCTCTGCTTCCCACGCCATGCCCGAGATCCACAGTCCCCAGCCTCACATGGACTGAACCCAAAAATCTCCAAGGAAACTGTGAGCAAATAAATCTTCCTTCCCCTAAGTTGTATGGTCAGTTCTTTGGATTACAGCTGTGATACTGAGGTAATAAGTCAATCAATCTTTTTTTTTTTTTTTTTTTTTACTGTGTAGTCAATCTTTTTCAAACTCAAATAATTCTAGCTTTTAAAAAGTAGATGCTTTGGATTTATTTTCTCATTGTATTTAAATAAAATAATCTTCATTTAAAACATTAATAAAAGCCAGGCGTAGTGGCGCACACTTGTAATCCCAGCATTTGGGAGGCTGAGACAGGAGGATCCAGGTTCACGGCCAGCCTCAGTTGCTTAATGAGGCACTCTGCAACTTAGTGAGACCCTGTTTAAAAGTAAAGAACAAAAAATAGGGTTGGGGGTATAGCTTGAAGGTAGAATACCCCTGAGTTCAATCCCCAGTACCACAAAAAAATAAATAAATAAAATAGGGCTGGGGGTGTAGCTTGGGGGTAGAATGCCCCTGGGTTCAATCTCCAGTACTGCAAAACATAATAATAATAATAATTAATATAAATGTAAATGTGATACATCTGAAAATGTGATCAGGTGATGACATTTATAGCCAAGCAGAGAACAATTAAAAAGCATTAGCAAAAAAATACTAGACAAAAACTTAGAAAATGTTATGAACAATACTGGCAGTCATTTCTGTCACAGCATGTGGAATGCATTCAAATTAAAATGTTTATTAGTTTCTATTAGCTTGCCAGGTAGTCCTGAAAACCATAATTGAGAGACAATTTAAGAGTATATACAGACATTTCATAACACTCAATTAAAATTGGAAGCCCTAAAATACATTTCTTGAGAAAAGTAGGACTTAAAAAAAACTAATGTTTTTACTAATGTTATTATCAGCTTATTAGCCAACATAATTACCCAGGAGAGTATCAACAAAGCCTAACTACAATTCAATTTATATCTCTCATATTGTGTATTCTTGAATTTTTATCAACAGAATCCAATTTTTTTTGTCTGTCTTAATCATTCAGCACCAAGAAGAAAATCTATTCCAAACATTGTTCTTAATGTCTGTTTCTCTTTTCCCAGAGGGTTTTTTTTTTTCCTTTTTCTTTAAAAAAACAAAAAACAAATAAAGCATCGATCCAGGTCAGCCATGAAACTGGTTTTCAGAAAGCACCAGAATGTGAACTTTGGCTTCAGCCCGCCACACCCCGAGAGCTGTTCTCTCTTCTGGTTACTCCTTGCCTCAAATCTCATTCAGTTTAACTAAGCACCTAACAAGATTATTCAAAGATTACCAAAGTGCTGGGCATCCACTGGAAACAAAATAAAGGGATGCCAATAAGCTAACTGGTGCTCATCCTTAAGTCCTTGGGACCACTGCCACTTCACGAATGTCCTACCTTGTCTCATGGCCCAAGCGGCCTCACTGCTTGGTCAGGAGAGTCTACATGAGAATTTCACTGAAGCCCACTATTATGTCCCAAGCAAATCCCATCTATTAAATCGCAGAATATGCATACAATACATAAAAAGCCAACTACCGTGCATCTTTAAAAATGATCATGGGGCTGGGATGGCAGGGGTGGGGTGGTAGACAAAAAAGTGTGCTGAAGAAAGAAAATATGTTTCAGAGAGGAAATATAAAAAAGCATGGACTTAAAAATTACAGCCTAAGCTATTATTTAAAAAAAATAACAAGTCAAACTATCACTTACTCTGGCTTCATTCTGCTGAAGTTTTTCCTCCATACTTAGAGCTGTGGGGGAGTCCAAGAGGGCAATCTACAATTTAGACCACAAAAGACATCAGCAATTAGTAAAAGGCAATAAGGTACAGTAGGACTTTTCCAGTAATATAGTTAATTACCAAAACCGTGAACCTGTAAGATAGTCATAAAAGTAATGCCCCCCACCCCCAGTGTCAATTATAACCAAGTCTCTAATCCACAGGTTACATATCTCATAATATCCAAAACTATGGCATTCTGGTAAACCTGCATTTGCAATACAAATCAGCAAAACAAAAGGTGTTAAACAGTGACATTTTACCAAAATCAAACACAATCTAAATCCCTGGTCTTAAGGATATCCCCACGTCTGTTTGAATATGCAAAGTACAAAATTTAAAAGGTAAGGTAAGATGCCTAAGTCTTGCTCAGCCACAGGCTTCTGAGATTCCTCCATGCTGAAGTATGCAAACAAAATTCGTTAATTTTTACTGCTGGATGGTATTCAACATGTGGCTTGGCTACACTGCACTTTATCTCTCCATGTCCTTATCTGTGTTGCACAAGCATGAAGACTGACCAAAGAATGATCAAAACCCAAATCAGGTTAGAACTGGAAGGGACTAATTAGAAGAGAAAAATGGAGACAGGGTGGGGCTTCAATTGCACTGTGAACACGTCAGGTCTGAACTGGGTGGCAGGAACACAGTGCTCCCTGTTCTGTTCACCTTCCTCACAGCCTAAGAAAGGGAGTCTCCCACCTCACCCACGGGCAATCATTCTATCCCAATTTATCCTGAAAACCTTCAGTTATTATGGTCACATGCAAGCTTGTTTCTGTTGTTTTTAAACATAACTGGCATAAACATTATTCTTTCATGCAACGATATATTAGGGAAAATTCTGTTAAGATAAAACTGCTTTGTTCTTTTTAACAATTCCAATTTCACTGCATGACATTATATTGTATGAATATTCTATTGTTTATGTTAATACTTTCCTATTAATATAAATTCAGTTTTCACCAATTTTCTGCTTTACTAGCAATGCTACAAAGTTGGTATCTTATACCAACTACCCACAATATACATGGCAGTACTAAAAGACTAAATTCCTAGGAGGGAATTTGAGTCATCTAGAAGTATTCTTTTTTTTAATCACCAGAGGCTCCAGAGCGTATTATTTTTTCCTTACTGTTTACTCTTTCATTTCAATTCAAACAAAGAGAAACACCATGGTTAAACCTTCAGTCTAACAAGGTTAGACCACTGTGGACCATACCTGGCCTCTGTGTACTCAGCAGAAAGCAAGGCTGCCGGCAGGGAAGCCCAGGTACTCATCTTAGTGAGCCAGATCCTTGTGAGGGTCCCTGTAGAGCTGCACAGAACCGCTGCCTTGGGCCCTCTTGAAAAACAATCACATATGGGGGACATTCACATAGGCATGTGTGGGGCCCACATGCTTTAGAAACCCCTGCACCACAGGACCCAGCTGTCTACAATATCACAGACACATCCCACAAGGTACTCACAGGGGACACACCCAGTTAGGGTCACTGCCCTCAGGGAAATCTAAAGCTGTGGCTTCTCAGCTGGTATTTATAACTTATACACAGTTCACCCTAAACCAGATGCAATTCACCAGTTAGCAGTCTTCTTTACCGTCAGAGATCTTGCCTGGTTATAAAGCTGGGATTCCACTCTTATCAGGTTGAAAAAAAGAGAATGAAGCCAGAAAGTGAACCTGCTGTCAATCTGTCCATTGAATCAGAAGGAAAAGGAAGCTCTGTTAACACATTACTACAAAGTGTCCTCACACCAAGCATGCTGTCTTACACACAGATGGTACTTCATTAAGGACTTTTCCTTGGAGAAGTGAAGGGACAGACATTCCTAAGACTGCACTGTCTATATAGGCTTGATGATGTTCAGTACCACTAGCAATCCCTTATAAACTGGCCAATTTTACAGAATTCACTGTTGGGGCTTTTTTAAAAACCTATAATCAAAGCAAAATATTGCTGCTTCATTGTCAGCTTATAGATAACGACTGACTGAATTATATGCACAAAAAGCTATTATTATGACCACCAGCTCTTTCTGAAAATCATTTTGAAGCAGATATAAAGACCGACTTAAGTGCCTTCAAGAGAAATTACTAGTAAAAACAAACCACTGTCAGTTAAATTATTCTTTGCAAGTGTTTGTTTAGAATAAAAGTGCTCATGATTAAATGATATTCAGATTAAGTTCACACATTATTTAACCAAGAATAACACTAACAAAATGTAGCAATATTACCTCCACCAACAAAATAAGTAAGCACCTCCTGCCTCCCCCGCTTGCCAGTATCCTGAACAATCAACTATATTTATTGTATTGAACATATTTTAATATGTTCAGAAAGACATCTGAAACTTTGAAACCTTTTTCTCTATGAATTTTGCTCACATCCTTTCTTCAGTTTTTATTGGATTGTATTTTTTATTTATAAGGAAAGCAGTTTTTGTTTTTTAATGAACTGCAACCTTTATCTTGGTTTGCACTACACAGATTAGAACAAATTTTCATGATATTACATGCACATGCCACATCCTCATTTACCTTTTTCTACCTGAGCGCTCATAGAATGAGAGAGTTAAAATTTTCTGTGGCAAATGTGTGTTTCTCTGTCTCTTGCTATTTCCAATAGTTTCATTTGTTTTCATTTATGAAACCTGATGTCATGTTTGATTTTAATTGAGAACTGCACTCTTTATCATGATAAAATGGTCTTTTTCTAAGACCAGATACACTGTTTTGCATTATTTTATTTCCTCTTGAATTAACTGGTAGGCCTTTGCCATTCTCCAACACCATATAACTGAGTTTTACTGTGTGACCCTATCTTAGATGTGTCTTAAGAGTTTCTGTGTAATAACACTTCCATTACTTAAAATGTATCATTGGTCCTAACTATAAAACTGAGAAATTCCTTGTACTACCAGCTTCTCTTTCCCATTGCCTTCTCTGCTGCTTAACTTTCATTGTTTATTTCATTTCTATATTGTTTAATTTACTCATTCCAGACACATTCAAGAGATATGAAGGAGTCATGAGACAGTGTCTCTCTGCCAAACTAAAAGTAGAAATACCTGAAAATGTCTAAATATAATAAAAGAATAAAGACTTGATAAAAGAAGATATCATTAATAATCAAAGGGTAAAATCACTCTGTGATAGAGGCATATATCCATCATAATGGTTAAAATGAAAAAATGGCATACCAAATATTGGCAAGGATCTGTAGCTACTAAAACCAGCACTGTCGTATACTGATAGTGGAGCATAAACTAGTATAATCACTAAAAAAAACTATTTGACAATATCTACTAAAACTGAACATATGTATACTTGAACACCAACCCCACCTTTAGGCATAAACCTCACAGAAATACATCTGCATATCCACTAAAAGACATGCAGGAGAAAGCCCATATAAGCACTCACACCCCCAGAGAGAAAAACTACCCCAACGCCCATCAAAAGTAGATGGATAAATGAGTTGGGGCATATTGGCATGACGGAATACAGAACAGTGATGAGAGTAAATAGATGTAAAACTATGCGAAACAGCATGGATGAACCTCATAAACACTGTGTAATACTGTGTAATGAAAGAAGTCAGGTCAGAGGAATACATATAGCACACTTCCATTTAAATAAAGAACAAAAGAAGGAAAAACTGGAAACTATGTCACTAGGATTCAGGAGCATGGTTGCCCTTGAGAGGAAAGGTGGGTAGCCCCCCGATGGAGCATAGGATGTAGGTGATGCTGATTCTTAAGGTGGATGCAAGTTAGATGGTGATGGATGAATTAGGCTTGTGAAAATTCACTGGATTATATATATGTATATTTATACAATACTTGTATAAGTTTTGTACACATAAAATACTTCTATAACAATTTCATGTACACATATATATACTACCACGTATTTATCTTCACATCCACACCTATGTAGCAGGAGAAGCAAATACATGCAAGTATATTCTGCTTTATAAAATTAAGCATTTAAAACCCTGGTGCATGACATCTGCAATGGAAAATACATAAAATTATCAAAAAATAGCTGATTTTCATTAAGATATATTTAAATCAATAACCCTAAAACCAGAACTCTGATTTGAGTAACATTCTCACTAACTATGGAATCTGCTTATTAAGCATCACAAATTTAATTAATTTAGGATAAGCCTATATTGTCTCACAATAATTTATAGCTTCAGAGCATGGTAGGTAACTCCAAAATTGATTCCCGTTTTCACTGTAATGTATATATTAAACAAAAAATTTTATTTACAAAGTGTTCTAAAGTAGATTTTTCTATCCTCAACCCCAAAACAACAGTAACAAAAATACTCCCTTAAGTACAGCAGTAGTCTTCTATCATGAAAACAAAAAGACCATAAAATAGAAGGCAGCACTTTCACGTATCAGTACCTCTGAAGACATTCCTGAGAGAATTTGTGAAAGTCTTAATGTTTTTCTGTCTGTGTAATAGGGCTCCACACAGTATAGTTTCAAAAAGACGATCTCTTTTTTTTCCTTCATCCTCTTAACCTCGTAGAATAAGTACAAGAAGCTACACCTAGTATTTTCTAAATACTTTCCTTCATCTATAGTACTTTAAGTGATCCTATCAAATCATCTGTAAATGCTGACTTTAGAAAAATAATGTTTTTAATATATTGAAAAAGGATCCCAGTGACAAAAATGTATAAATAAAAATGACTACTGTGATTCACGTAATAAGTTATTACTGCACATATAGTTAGACTATTTACTCTTCTTTCACATGCAGGAAACATCACATCACAGAGGAAAAGGGGCATGGAGATATTTTTAAGCATAGTGAAGGACTTCTATTCCATCATTGCCCAACGTCATGTGGGAAAGGACTGTCAGGTGTATTTCAGGACACAGGGACTCAGTGAGGTTTCCCATCCTGTAGATAATTTCATAAGTCAAACTATTTATGGGATGTCAAGAGCTTCAAGTAGATTATGCTCCTACATGGGAAGCAGAACTCTAGAGAGACTAAATGCATTTAAAGAAAAGTATGTCTTTAATGATATACTTAAGACATCCATCCATGGGTTCAGAAAACAGAATGAAGTGTAACTTTATTTCTAACTCTAGATTAACATCAACAGTTTTTTTGTTTGTTTGTTTGCTTTGTATTTTTGGTTTGGGGTTTGTTTGTTTTTTGTTGTTGTTGTTTTGGGGGGGTTCCTAGGGATTGAACCCAGGGGCAGTCTATCTCTGAACCACACCCCCAGCTCTATTTTAAACTTTGTTTTGAAACAGGGTCTAAGTTGCTGAGGTTGGTCTTGAACCTGCAATCCTCCTGTCTCAGCCTCTCAGGTACTGAGATTACAGGCGTGAGCCACCACACCTGGTTTAACTTCAACAGTTAAAAAGCTATTGTGGATTTTCTTTCAAGGGTGACCTTTCTTCACAGCAGGACTAAGCCTACTGGAACTCAACTTACTTTACTCATCATGCAATGTAACTCTGCATGTTCACTGTGCAGACTATAAACAAGTTGGCTATGAAAATACAAAAGGGCAAGACTCATTCCCTAGAACCCCAGAAGCTCCTAAAGTGAAGCCATTTCAATAATCAAGAAAGGCTTAGGGACCATGCCACAGCCAGGTCACAGGTGCATCAATGAATCACCATCAGCACCTCTGTGATGGGCAAGAAGAAAAAGAGCTTCCAGAAAGGTGTTCAAGCAAGTCTTTCATTCTGTGAAAATGCATTTTCAAGTCATAAAATGCTTGGGTAGAATTTTAAATATTACTCTAAGCACCTCAATTTCTTTCCACTAATGGAGATTATGCCACTAATCCTATTGCATGCTAAATTTCCATCCATAATTGATAACTATTAGATAGTTAATCATTTCAGGTTTAGTGGATAAAATCTTCCACAAGAAGCGCATAATGAATGCAAAGGCCAAAAGGAGGCTGATATAAAGGAGAGATTGGCTAACTCATTCGAAGCTTTACTTAGCACTTATTTACTCAAATCAATATCACGAGATAATTGTCTCATTAGGATCTAGAAATAGATGCCATTACTCAAAGAAAATGATTCATAAATCTCAGAAAAACCCCACCTGATTCCCTTGAGCAAGCAGTGTTCTCAGCCTGGCTATTTCAGCTCGCAGCTCCCGGATGAGCTTGACATTGGCATCCTCATTAATGGTAGGCTTGTTGATGATGTTTTTGGCTCTATTTGCATAGCGAAGAGTACTCAGGGTTTCTCCATAATTGACATCAGCAGGTGAAATGGCTATGAAGAATGAATTCAAGAAATAATTTATCCAACGCTCCATGTTTCATTTAACACAAAGTTGGTTTGTCATTTCAAAGTCAGATTAACCCCAAGTCATTGGATAGACTACATATTCATTGCCACAATAATGAATATTAAAAATTATATAAAATTTATAGGAATGGGTGTTCACTATACCACATTAAGTACCATTTTGCTCTTCTCAAGTTCAGAATCAGCCATCTAACACACTTTAAAATAGGATGTGAGGCACCCCAGCACATTACGGCATCCTCTCATTTAAAAATAAAAGAAGCAAGGTGTGGTGACACATGCTTTAATCCCAGTACTTGGAAGGCTGAGACAAGAGGATGACAGGTTTGTGGCCAGCCTCAGCAACTTAGTGAGGCCCTTCACAACTTAGTGAGACCCCATTTCAAAATAAAAAGAATAAAATAAGGCTGGAGGTATAGTTCAGAGGTAGAATGCCCCGAGTTGCATCCCCAGGACCACAAAAATAATAAATAAATAAACAAATAAATAAATACATACATACATACATACATACATAAGATGAGTGGATTTCAAAATTATTTGTATTTCTCAACATTAAGCAGGAATTAAGATCCTTTTTTAAATTTCTGACCAAGCCTACCATCTGTAAAAATCTAGAACCTGACAATTTTTAAAGAGTCAGTAAACTGGTTAATTGTTTTCTTCTGGAAGTTTTGGTTAATCCCACCCCACCTCCACCAAATGTAAGGTTTGGGTAATGATACAGGGGAGGGGAAGGGACAGGAGGGGTTAAGGGGAGAGCGAAGTGGAGTCAAGAGAGAAAGAGTCCTTGAGTTCTCCTCGATAACTATCTCCTTTTTCTACATCTGTTTCTCTATTCTGCTTCTTTCAGTTACTTTGTCAAAATATAGAAATAAAGTATATTTACTGTTATATTTATTGTTTTCTCTCAACTTTGAATTTTAAATTTTACATCTACTACTTTAAATAAAAAACAAAGTTGGATTCTTTTTTACACTGTACAAATTTGATTTTCTTCACTGAATTAGTACAGTTAAATTTTTCTACCTCATACTTTAAGCAAAGACGGGCTGAGCATCTCTCTGCATGTTATCACAGCTTCCATAACACAGCCAGTCTACATATTAGTTAGTAATACGAGACTATAGACTAGACACAGTAAGTGATTTTCAAGATAGAAAAAACAATACTTGTTTAAGGTATAAAAGTGTGATCTCCTAATGAGACACTTTCAACTTAAATATTTACAGTTAATTTACATGAAACATTGGATGCTTACTGGCAATCATGATAGTTTTAGAGTTTCCTCCAAGGCTATCTTTCAGCAACCACGTCAAAACGGAATCCCTGTAAGGCACAAAAACTTGCTTCTTCTTTACAAGAGGGTTTGCTGCATCCTGAGATAAATCAGCTGCAGAAATGAAGGAAACAAGGGAGAAAGAATCAATAATTATTAAACTATTCTTTCCTCCAATTTTGCTTCAAAACACCTTGAGGACGTTACCTGCTTGTAAGTCAAACATTAAACAAAGAACCCTGAGGAAAAACAGGAGGTAGGAGGTGAGCATACACCTACCTAAGGCAGAAATGACGTTTCCCAGAGTCACGAGGGATTTGTTAATGTTCCCCCCTTCCTTGAGCCTGACACCAGTCGCGCCCGTGGCATCTGCACGCTCGCTTCCGGCAAGATCCACCAGATGGATCTTACTCACTGTTTCACATGGCATTTCAGAATCAAATTTTGCCTGTAGCAAAGTATGAAAGTAACATTAAAGAGGTATGAAGGGCCTTGATGATGTTTATGATATAAATTCTAATGATTTTCTACTCCTCACAGAGATCTCTCAGGGTAGATCTTTTTTTCATTTTGTTGTCTTACTGGTCTGCATACTGATTACTAAAGCTTCCCAACTTAATACAAGTCTACTGCATGTGAATTTAATTTTTCCAAATACTTTTAATCTATGCTTTACATTTTGAACCAAACTCCAAAAAGAAAACAAATACCATATTTTGATAGAAATATAAACCTCTTAGAAACCACAGATAGCCATATTCTAACCAGTATTAACCAGAAAGCAGAGGAAAACTAGTAAACTACTGTAAATCAAAGCAAGGGTCTAGGAAAAGGTAAAAATAAAGCAAAATCACAAATTATTCTGACTGGCCTTAGAGAATTTTTTCATTTTCCTGCTTTCTTTTTTTTTTTTTTTTTTTGCGGTACTGAGGATTGAACTCAGGGGCATTCTACCTCCGAGCTATACCCCCAGCCCTATTTTTTATTCTTTATTTTGAAACCGAGTCTCACTAAGTTGCGGAGTGCCTCACTGGGTAGCTGAGGCTGGCCGCGAACCCGGATCCTCCGGTCTCAGCCTCCCGAATGCTGGGATTACAAGCGTGCGCCACCGCGCCCGGCCATTTTCCTGCTTTCTGATTCCCCTCATTAATTAAATGCTGTCTTTTTGTTTCTGGTGTATTCAACTGTCAACAGAGGCAGCAAGGCACCCTCAAACTCCTCATATATACTTAACCCCTGAGAGGACCCCACATTTTTGTGTTTGTGTTCTGCAGGACTTGATGGTACGCTGTATATCCTGGATCATTTCCCCACACGTTCAAGATGCTCTCCATCACTTGATCATAATGAATTCTTACACTGGTACTTGTAAGTGTTCCTTGTCCTTTAATATCATTCTAATCATCATAATCAGCACTGTGAGGGGAGCTCCATGGAGTGATAATGTACTGCACTTCCCCACCTTCGCCTCCAGCTGGTCTGACTGCAATCCATTATCTCCCACTGAGCTCACAACAATGAAAACTTTTGCTTAATTAGGCACAGAGCAAGTTGGTTGTTTTTTTTTGTTTTGTTTTTTTTTCCTTTTTATGTCTAGAACAAGGTGGAAGCCTGCTAAATATTTCTTAAGGGTACACATCAGGACATTTACAATTACTGTGATTGTAACTACAGAGAAATTCAGAGCACAGCACATGTTCAACTCTAATTAACAAGAAAATGACAGTCACCTTTGCTTGCTGCTGCTACTCCTGGTTCAACAACGTTCAGTCCCTAGTTGGTGCTAAGCAGCAAGGAAAGACCTTGGGGTGCGGCCAGTCAGCCCCACTGCCTACCTGAGTGAACTTGATAGTGAAGATGGCATGGGACCTGCTACTGACATCATTCATCCCGGTCGCTGCTGTGGTACGGTTGACATTCCCTGCATCCATAAGTTCTTCCACATCACCATAATTCTGTACTAAATGTTTGGATAAATCTGAAAAGGGGGGGGGGGTAAAGTAATCTTGCCATAATACAGCAAATGGAATAGGAAATTTCCCTCTTTGAAATGATGCATGACTCTATAAATCTGCTGACCTGCTTAACAACCTTGTTTCTATGGTATCAGGCTGCATAATGCTCTCAGGAGCTGGACAAGTTGGTTAGCTTCCCTGGAACTCAGTTACCTCATCTGGTAACTGTACCTATTACACATGGGATTTAGGATAAACATTAGCTACTAACATCAACCTTTTAGCATCAGTCATGGCACAAGAAAGAAGAAGGTAAGCCAGGCATGGTGGCCCATGCCTGTAATCCCAGTATTTGGGAGGCTGAGACTGGAGGACTGCAGGTTCAAGAATAGCCTTAGCAAGTAGTGAGACTCTCATCAACCTTGCAAGACCCTGTTTCAAAATAAAAATAAAATAGGGCTGGGGGTGTAGCTCAGAGATAGAATGCCTCCTGGGTTCAATCCCCACTGCGAGAGAGAGAGAGAGAGAGAGAGAGAGAGAGAGAGAGAGAGAGAGAGGAGAGAAAGTGCTACCTTAATGAAAAACCTAAAAGCATTTTTAAAGTCTTTAAAAAAGCCTATTCTTCAAAGTCAAAGCTATCCTGTGTAGGCCGCGCTGCCTCACTCTTCTCCTACAGCTCCCCCTTCCCTTCTGTCAGGCAACCAAACGTTATCAGTACTGCAAAGCCTTCTAGAAATAATCCATACATATATAGACAATTGCATATATATAAAACTACCCTTAGTCCCCTTTCACACAAATGGTAGCACACCAGGCTGGAGGTATAGCTCAGTTGGCATACATAAAGCCCTAAGTTCAATTCCCAACATGGCAAAAAATAAACAAAAAATTTGCACGCTGATTTTCTTTTCTTTTCTGTACTGGGGATTGAACTCAGGGGCATTCTACTTCCCAGCTACACCCCTAGACCTATTTTTTATTCTTTATTTTGAAACAGGGTCTCACTAAATTACAGAGGACCTCACTAAAGTTGTTGAGGCTGGCTGGCCACAAACCTGCAATTCTCCTGTCTCGGCCTCCCAAGTACTGGAATTACAAGCCTGTGCCACCACGCCTGGCTCCTGCTTTTTGTTTTTTTATTTTTTTTTTTATGTAGTGATATATTAATGAATATTCTGAGGCTGGTGGTACAGCTCAATGATAGAGTGTCTGCCTAGCATTCATGAGCCCATAGGTTTGATCCCTAGCGCTGGAGGAGAAAGAAAGGGAAGGGAAGGGAAGGGAAGGGAAGGGAAGGGAAGGGAAGGGAAGGGAAGGGAAGGGAAGGGAAGGGAAGGGAGAGAGAGGAAAGGGAGGAAAGAAACAGCCTGTATCAGTTAAAGGGATTTCTAATTTATTTTTAAAGCTGTAAAGCATTCAATTGTATAAGTATACCATAGCCAATTTAACCACTCTCCTATTAAGTCTATAGAAGTTGTTTACGTTTTGTTTCTAGTTACAAATAATACCACTACAAATAACCTTGTACATAAGTCTTTTCAAAAGTGTGGGAATATTTCTAAAGAATAAATTCTTAGAAGCGGGATTGCTAAAATAAAGGGCATTTGAAATTTTGATACATATTGCAAAACTGTCCTCCACAAAGGGCAATTTACACCTCGCAGTAGCAAGTAGAATGCTTGTCTCCCAATATTCTCTTATCAGACTCAGTCACATCTGCCAAAGACGGTGACAAATGTCTGCTTCAGGTATGTTTACTTTGCTTTTCTCCTATTATGAGTGGGGCAGAGAATTATTTCTTCCATTTAGAAATCATCAATATTTTTATTTCTACAAATAATCTATTCACATCCTTTGTCCATTTTTCTACTTGGTTATTTAATCTGTGCTTATTAATCTTTACATATTGGGAAGTTAGTGCTTTGTCTAAAACTTGAATTAAAAATATTTCCCCATTTTGTAACTTACCATTTTAGTCTACTTACAATGTTTCTGACAAGTATAAACTTTTTGTTTTTTAACCATTTCAAATGTAATACTTTTTCTTTTATGGTTTCTGGATTTTTAAGTCAAAATTTTAAACACCTTCCCTCTATAGTATCTTATTATTGTATTATTTCACTTCTACATTTAAGTCTTTGATCTACTTACATTTTATCCTGGCAGAAAATCTAAGCTACAATACCAATTTACACTTTTTCTTGCCCAATGTTTGAATAGTACATTTATTAAAGATGAAATCTCCATAAGTTCCTAGATTAGATTCTAGATATTTCACTCTGTTTGACCACTGTATCTTTACCAGTTTTATGTTTTAACATCTGACTTTCATTTCTGCTTTTGTTGGGGGTAAGGGGGGCAGCACTGGGGATTGAATCCAGGGGTGTTCTACCTCTAAGCTACACTCCCAGGCCTATTTTTTTAAATTTTGAAACACAGTCTTGCTAAGTTGCTGAGGCTGGCCTTGAACCTGTGATCTTCCTGTCCCAGCCTCCTAAGTACTGGGATTACAGGTGTGTGCACACCTGGCTATATTTTGATATTTGGTAAGGTCATTCAAAGGAAAACATGAAGGCACATGTTAGGCTAAAAACCACTATGATAACAGCTATACCATGTGCCACCAAACAACTATATAGCTACATACCTTGCTTAGAGATGGAATCTTAATATAATACAGATGAGGTCTTGGTACACTTGGTACCTTGACATAAAAAAGGCAACCAAAAACACAGGTATCTTTAAACCCATGACCAATTTTCAATCTGACCTCCAACGAAACATATGTGAATTACAAAATCCATAGGAAAGCTTGCCTCTGCATGAAATTCTGGCAGGCCAGCCATTACTTAGCTCCCTTATGCAGACTGAGATTTATTACAAGGATAGCATGAAATCCAGACTGTGCCCAACACAGATGCTGAGAACCACACAGAGGAAATCCCGCAAACGCCCTTCGTAACAGAGAGGTCATACGGTGTCTTTATTGCCAGATATTATCATTAGGATCAGTAAAGGGATACTGCTAAAATGCAACACCACGGAAAGAAGTCAGAGACAGGCATATGGATCTTGCCTGAGACTAATGGAAAACGGATTTCGAGAGATTTCTTTTCTTAAGCCAGAATCGGTGAATGCCTAGTGAAGTATGAATCCATTAAATGAACATTGTGTAGTGACAGCTCCTATCATTTTTAGTATAATAAAATCCCCAAAGTAAACACATTTTTTAGATCTCACCATTATGTTACAAATTTCCTTCCTCAAAAGCTTTATTTTTACACAAGTCCCCAAGAAAGGTAGGGCTGCGAAACAGTCCCTCTTACCCTCAACATAAGGTCCTTCCTTCGGGTGCTCACGGACTCTTAAATTGAAGGTTTTGGATGACTTCCGTCTAAGTAGATCTCTCACACGTTCATTATAAATTTCTAAGTAGCTAAAGATTTTAAATAGAATTGAAGTCAGAAAATTGACTGGAGTATTAATAACAGCAACAGCAACATTCAAACAGCAACTTACATTCAGGAAGGTGACTGTACTGGGTACTATGCTAAGCACTTTATGGAGTATTTAATTTAATTCCTATCATAACCCAGCAGTAGGTACTTTTATTATCCCCAATTCATAGGTTTGGCAAGGAGGTCTAAAGCAACTTAAATAACTCATCCACACAGCCACAAGGTGGCCAAGCAGCCTTGGCTCCAACCGGGCTCCCACGTACTCAGGCCACAGGCCGCACCTGACTTCAGTCCGAAAAGATGCTTCATCCCATCTGGTGGTTTCACTTATCTGACTGAAGAGCCCTTCACAGATCCGGGGTATTAAGCCCAAATCACCCTGCAACGGGAAGGAGAAATGCCACAGCTGTCATTTGAAATAAAATTAACTGATGACTGAATTTGCATTTTGCTGGAGTGGACTTAAAAGTCCAGAAGCCTGCATGCCATCCCCAGCTCTACCCCCGAAGATGCGGGGCACACCACTGACCTCTCCAGGTCTGTGTCCTACTCTCTGAAATGAGGGGATGGAGCCTTCTGATTGCTGTGTTGGAACTTGGGTATTTTATGATTATCAGTTGTTAAATCATGGCTTGCAAAGATAAAGAGACTTATGTGCTATCAAATAAGACTGTCTACAGCTATACAATAAACGTTAAAAACATCTGTTTAAGCCAGCCATGGTGATGCATGCCTGTAATCCCAGTACTGAAGAGGCTAAGACAGGAGGATCACAGGTTAGTGAGACTCTCAGCAACCTAGTGAGATCCTGTTTCAACCCCTCCCCCAAAAAGGGCTGGGGTGTAAGTTGGAGGTAGACTGTCTCTGAGTTCAATTCCCTGTACCACACCACACACACACACACACACACACACACACACACACACATCTGTTTTAATGACCACAGAAGGGGAAATATATAGCTGTCTTAAAACTTAGGCACTAGGACCATTAAAACATGTAATATGTCTCTCCTTTGAAGTAGTAATCCCTACACTGGCCTTCCTAGGTAAGATTTTAATACAGCGTATGAGTTGTGCAGTGTGGGCACAACCATCAATAATCGTGTTTCGGCATTAACAGGCTGGAGAAGGTCCTAGTGCTCCTCCAACTGAAGCACAATGTTCTCGTTAGGAACCAAAACCTCACAGCTTCCAAGCTGCCTGGCAATCCCTGCTGACCTCCATCCACTCCAACCCAAAGGATAAAAGACAGCCACAACTGCTTTAAGAGGTCTTGTTCGTTGTACCTTTTGATCAGTACAAATTCTTAGCAAGGAAAATCGAGCCCTTCACCATGTCTTTGGTTCTTACTTTAAAATAAAAAGAGCTAAATAAATAGAAAGAATACCCAAGCAGTACTTACCTATAAAATCAAAGAAAACACTTTTAATTTATGAGTGCTCTCTAAATGAATGTTTGGTATACATAAAAGAGCGTCCAGGGAATCAACATACAGATTTCATATGTAGAGAGTTTCTCCCCTCACCCCCAAAGGCACAATAGGAGAGTAAGAGAGAAGTAATGATAAAAAGTAAATACAAAACTCATGAGACAGTATTACTCTCTCACTTGTTCTTCCATACTTTTAGCATCGAGGATGCACAGCAGGACATTTACAAACTTTTGGTGTCAAAGAAAAGCCTATGTTTAAGAAGCCACTTTGCATGTGCTGAAAAAAACTTTCATCTGGGAAGACCAATTCTTCTCTAATACGCAACTTCCACCAAACCTTGAGCATTGAAGACAGCACCATGCCTGCTGGCAGGGAGCCTCAAGCTTGGCTGGTTTCTCCACATCTAGAACGTAGGTTTGGAGGTCACTGAACAGTGCTTTTGCTGTGACTTAAGAAAAATAAAACACACAAGCATTCTCTAGGTCTACTTTGTACTCCTCCAAACTGTGGGGCAAGTATATCATTAATGTCTTGATGTACAAAAATTAGCTACTAAACTGTATATACTATGTTTATAACCATATAAACTCTACATGGACTATGTAATTCTAACTTATTTAATGTATTTGCTGGATTTACGTAATATGTTTCCATCAAAAAGTTAGATTTATGTTTTTACATTTTTCTTAGGAAAAAATGTTCTGAATAATTTTAAAAAGAACAGACTTCAGTAATTTTATTCAAACTGTTGTGCTGGCAGAAAGGGAGAATAAATTACTTGTGGGCCCAGCATATTTTCTTGATAAGATTATAAGGCCTTTAAAAACAGAAAATGAACTGGGACTTGCATCCATTATTCATGCTTATAAACTTAAGACTATTTTTAATTTAAACTCTCTCAAAGGAAATTTCATCCAACTTATTACCAAGTTTTATCTTATTATAAAAAATAATCAGAACATGAAAAGCAAGTTAGTACCGACCAAGCAGATAAAAGAGATAATCCTATCAGTTCAGAGAAATACAGTAAGAAATTTTCTTCCCACATAAACAACGTACAGAATTTCCCATCATAGTGTATGACTTTCCTGATCCAGTTTGCCCATACGCAAAGACACAAGCATTATAACCTTCAAACGCAGATTTCACGACATCTGTGCCCAGGGTTTTGAAAACCTGTAAGCCAAAATAAAACACATAAACACAAAAGACACAATTACCATGGATTTTAATAAAAGCCCTTGCAGTATTGACAATATGCTTGAATGCTATTTTCACCTCCTAGAGATTATAGAATATAAACAAATCACTACAGAACTGTTAACAAAAGAATACATATGTACCTCAGTTTTTAATCAAAAGTAATCTTTGTAAGTAAGCAAAAAATACCCATCCTCCTTAAGTTGACCAAACAGTTCCTGGAATATAAAAATATAAACAAGTCACAGTGACAATCCTATTTAGAAGCAAAGATAATTTTAAAGCATGATGACTTACCATTCAGATTATATAAACGGTTTTTCATTCTATCCAAGCTTCTAGAAACTAAATATTCAAAACCTGAAGGTCACAGTAATCAGAAATTATTACTGTCAAACCCAAGCCCTCGTTTTAAGGGTCCACTGTCCTCCACGGTGGAGGTTCTCCTGGAGCTGGGTGATAGATGGGTGTAAATGAGGCTGAGAGGGCTTCAAGAGGGCTGACAACTCCACTGGCATCAAAACCCTGCCAAACCCCCCATCCCAAATCCACCTTGCTGCTTAAGGAAACACAGACTAGGCTTCAAAGCTCATTTCCACAGTAACCCAAGGCATCACCTGGGCCTCGCCCTGGAAGATAATCACCACAAGAGGGCGCTGCTTTAAAAAAAAAAAAAAAAAAAAAAACTCCCCCATCCATCTGGTCAACTGGAACAGGTTTCTGCAGGGTTGAATTAAGGAATAGGATGTGTGAGATCAGAGCCTCCCTCAGGAGTTTTGAAGAACTATTAGGAAAATCAGACCTTATTTAATGGCTTTTCATTTACATAACTGGATTTTAATTGCTCATTGATTTTTTTTCCTAATTCTAAATAATGGTCAACTTATGCAATATGAGAAACTTGCCCTGAATAGACATAATACATTTTCTCAATACACTTTTACACTTAACTGTTTTTAAAAAATAAGCATGCTAGTGAGCATCACACTAGGTTGTATCTTCCATGTTCACAGCTGGACACAACTTGTCAGTTCAGTTCCTGTGCCTGAAACATCAGCATGGAAACTAGTCCAGTCACCTTGACACCAAAGTCATCTTCCCTCACTCACCCTCTTTCATTTATTTGACCAACAGGCTGCTCTACCCCTCTGTCACCCAGAACATGTCATTCCTTTCCCCCCACACCTCTGCGATCTTCCAGGGGCTTCTCCACCCACAGCCCTGTACATCAGTCCCCAGGGTCTCGACTCTGCTGCCATTAAAAGTTCATTAGGTCTATGAACTCGAACAAGTTACTTAAACTTACTGAGTCTCTAAGACAATGAAAGATGGAACTGAAATTCACCTCACTTGGTTCTTATGAGACTTGAACAAGACAGCACACGGGCACACCAAGCAGAGTACCTGACACCAACACAAACTCAAGCAACATCAGCTTGTCTTTGCTCCCCAACCCCTCTTTCACACCGGCCCCTCCCCCCACCCCACGACCCCTCTGTCTCGCTCAATGGTTCCCATTCTCAGTGCTATTATCCTTTCAATTTCAATCATCTTCTGGATGCAGTCACTCCAGTCTTCTTACCATTTACCTTGCCTCAGAAAACCAAACTCCAACCAGGCATGGTGGCACATGTTTATAATCCCAGTACTTGGGAGGCTGAGGCAGGAGGATTGTAAGTTCAAGAATAGCCTCAATAAGTAGTGAAACTCTCATCAACCTAGCAAGACCCTGTTTCAAAATAAAAATAAAGCCGGGCGTGGTGGCGCACGCTTGTAACAGCATTGGGGAGGCTGAGACCAGAGGATCCGGGTTCGAGGCCAGCCTCAGCTACCTAGTGAGGCACTCCACAACTTAGTGAGACTCGGTTTCAAAATAAAGAATAAAAAAATAGGGCTGGGGGTGTAGCTCGGAGTAGAATGCCCCTGAGTTCAATCCCCAGCACCGCAAAAAAATAAAAAATAAAAATAAAATAGGGCTGGGAGTGTAGCTCGGAGGTAGAATGCCCAGGGTTCAATCCCCAATACCACACACACACACAAAAAGAAAACCAAACTCCTCCATAAACCACTTCTATAACCAACTACACTTCTCAAATATTAAGGTGCATGCAATTCCCTGAAGATCTTGGGGGAAAAAAAGAAAAAGAAGCAGATTCTGACCCAATAGATCTGGAATAGGTCCTGAGGTTCCACATTTCTTTTCTAATAACCTCCCAGGTGCTGCTGAGGATACTGATCCATGGCACATCTCGAGTTGTACGGAACTACTGTCTCATTCAAGATGCCACTGCATGGATTACAACCCAGGGCAAGCAGCACAGAGATCCCTGTCCCCATTTTAACACATGGAGACCTGAAGCAACATACCCAAAGAGCCAGAAAGAGGCCCAGCAATGGGCCATGTTATTCCACCTGTGCTAGTGCTTCCCCAGCCAGGGAGCTATAATCACTGTCCTTCTGCTGACTTGATTTGTCACCCTCAGAGTCTCCATGGTCTCCAGAGGGCACCCAATGTCTGTTCTTATCTGCCCACTTCAGGTCCACATTTTAGCCCTTAAAAGCCTACAGGGCAGGTTTCTTGTACAAATAAAATAAAAAGGCTGGGGCTAGGGCTCAGTAGTGAATTTGCCTAACATATGAAAGACCCTGAGTTCAATCCCATGTACAATAGCAATGAAAAAATGTTTTAAAGTGTTTGAGGGCAGGCAAGTTTTTCTTGATATGAAAGCAAAGGTTTTTAAAATATCACAACATACCATTTCTTGTGAAACGTAATCTGGATTCTTGATATCAGCAGAATAAAAAGAAAAGTCATAGGTAAAGGTCTTGGTCCGTTCTCTTCCTGAGTCCCCAGTCCCTCCTTCCGGTATCTAGAAATAGATGATTTTGACAATGAAAATGATGATGATGGTAATAATAGAGAATAATAATATAAAGAATTCTGTCATTTGAGAAATGGCCCAAAGTAGGCAGAAAAAATAAATCTGCTCCTAAAAAATATTAAATGATCACCATTTTTTATATTTATACACTAAGAAGCATTTAATTCATCCTGGAATCCCTAAAAAAAAATAATAAGCAAACTTTAAATACATTCTAAACTCCCCCCGCCCCAGGATTTCAGTTCTCTGTGACATGACCCAGAGCTACTAGTCTTGTTTTTTTTTTTTTTTTTTAGTATGATTAAATTATGTGAACCCAATGCTCCAGGCCAACTCTCTGTTTTTCCATCTTCAATGATCTTCACTGCTCCCTCCACCTGAATCCACCACAGCTGGGCTTTGCACAATGCCAGGGAATGCTCCCCACACAGCTGTGATGGGACTGTTGGCCTCACAGTTGTGCAATCTGGTGACCTCCTTGAAAACTCCTAGTCAGACGTCTCCTCTTCCATGATGCTTCCCAAGTGCACTCCGTGCAGAAGTAACGGCTCCCACCCCTGTGAGTGGAAACTCTCCTAGGACACGCCGTACTGTCCGTTTATTACAGCTGCTGGTATATGTCTTGTGTATCATGCTACATGCTTAAATTGAACCCAAAAGTCATGTTTTAAAACCTTCATATGCCCCAAGAGCCTCACACAGTTCTTTGGACATATGCTAAATAAATCTCAATGAGCACCATAGCTTTCAACATGACTCACTTATCATAAAGAAACAATTGTTTAAACAGCAACAATTAAAATGACAACATATTAAAACATTAAAAATCTGGGCATTCATTCTGGTTACTCAAACATCAGAGGAGGAAACATTTGTAAAACACAAAGAGCAATAGTGTAATCAAGGTAAATGGATCCCATAAAGCAAAAAAAAGGGGACTCATCTGAGGCCAGAGGTCTCTGCACTGAAGCAGCATGAGCATAAAATACACAAGCAGCAAAGCAAAGCTGACTACGAGCAGGAAATGGACAGGTGGCGACTGGCAGAAAGCCAGGAGGATGGAGGGGCCAAGGGAGGGATGACTCAGTACAGCTGCATGGGCCAGAAGGCACAAAGACTGTGCTTGGCTCGGTAGAGATAGACATTTCCGTGCAGACTGCCTCCAGCAGAGGGACATCAGAGCCCAAGGGAGGCCTATCAAGTTATCTAGAGCACTGCCCACCGAAAGGCAGGAACATCCCAGCCTCCACCACTGCAGATCGAGGTGCGCTACTTTGATAGTGGATGGCTTAGTGTCCAGTCCCTTGGGCCACACATTCATAGAAATCCATTCTGGGCCCTGAACTGGAGACTGGTCTGTACTTGGCCATGGAGCAGAAGGCCTCAGAAACCCAAACCTGTAAGAAAACGACACTCATCGAAGGAGAAAGGGGCTAACTCCAGGAAGTGTGTGATTTCCTACTAATTTTCACCCTTGTTTTCACTCAGGACCTCAAGTATGCTCAGAGACAAAGACTATTTTATGTGCAAAAGGACAAAGTTGCCATTGGGGGAAATAATTTTTTTTCTATTTTTTTTTCCACAGAAAGCACAGGCTATGTTCATTTTGTTCTGTTTTGTTTTTTAATCTTTATCTCCTGAGGGTTTTATTTTTTGCATTTTTAGTTTAATTTCATTTTTTACATATTTATTGGTGAATTATGAGTTTACATAATGGTGGAATGCATTGTTACAGATTTGTACATGCACAAATAATAGTATCTGCTCTTCCACAAGGATTACAAAACATGACAACTCTCATTAATAATGGAAACAAATCTAAGGGCCCAGCCCGCCGGGGGCACCCTGGTGGGCTAACTGAGCAGGGTGAGGAAGTGGCAGGTGTGTTTCATTCACTGACAAGTCACTCTAACAGGAAACACACGCCACATGGAACTAGGGCAGGGCCAGGTCACTACTTGCCTTTAAGTTGGTGATTGTTGTTTTGCTTCTCTCCATTTGAATAACGAACTTGGCCTCCAAGTCCTTTTCCCTGCAACACAAAAACAGTACTAGTTAGGGGAGACAAGGTTATTTAAAAGAATTGTTTTAATTATTTTGCACAGGTAGGACTTTGTTTCAGAATAGTATTTGAAGAGTAATCCTTGGTAGCATTCCTCCCAAATTCTAACACTATAAACATGAAAACACACAAAATAGATGTTCCCATCAAAAACTATAACAAATAATGTGGTATCAAAATCTGGAAGACTTACTAACTATAAGACAAAAGGAGATCAAATGACATGACAGAAAGGCTGTCAGGAAGGCTGTGCCTCCTGAGGAAGCAACCCCACCCACCAGGTTACAAAGGAAAAGACACTTCATCCCTCCACTTCCACCAGGATGAGAACTAAGGAGACACAGCCAGTGTCTGTCCCCTCCTCCCACCATCTTTTTACCTCCATTAGAAACTGCACTTCCCAGAAAGCAGTAGAACAGGAAGTCACGAAAACTGCTGAGAGTACAATTCTCTAGAATAAACGAGCATCCATCTCCACAGTGGAGTGCTATACCACTGAAAAAGGAGTAAGGAAGATGCCTACGTGCTACTGTGGTGCGGTTGTCAGGACATAAGGTTCAGTGGAAAACAACCCAGGTTTAGGGTGCTTTGCCTTTCTATTCATGGACTATACAAGGGTGTGAAAGCAATACACATTCAGTAGAAACCATACTTTGATTTCTTTTAAGTACTGGGGATGGAACCCAGGGGTACTCTACCACTGGGCTACAACACTAGCCCTTTTTATTTTTATTTTGGGACAGGGTCTCATTAAGTTGCCCAGGCTAGCCTCAAACCTGGGATCCTCTTGTCTCAGCCTCCCAAGTAGTGGGATTAGGCATGCATCATCAAGCCTGGCTAAATTTTCTATTTTGATTCTTTCCTAGGCTAGCAATGTGTGGTCCACACTTCTCTAGTGATGCAGGGCAGAGCAGCAAGTTACAGGTTCCAGTCAGTCGCTGCATCATGAGAGTGAACAACACACACTCTACAGTGTGCTGTGCTGCTCAGCTCAGGAGCTCAGTAGGTCAGGAGAATTCGATGCATTTTCAACTTACAGTGGGCTTACTGGACGTAACTACATCGTAAGTCAAGGAGATCTATACAGAGAACACTACCACTTGCATAAAAACAAAAAGGATAACCTGAGTATTTTCCAAAAGACTACTTAAAAGTCAGGAGTGGTGGCACATGTCTGTAATCTCAGTACTTGGGAGACTGAGACAGAATGATCACAGGTTCGGGGACAACCTCAGCAACTTAGTGAGACTTTGGGCAACCTAGCAAGATCCTGTTTCAAAAAAATAAACAGGGCTGGGGATGTAGCTCAAAGGTAGAATGACCGTGGGTTGAATCCCTAGTGCCAAAAAAAAAAAAAAAAAAAGGCTATCTATGGAGAAAGAAGAAAATGCAGTGCATGGGGCAGTGATAGCAACTAGATTTCTTTGGCTATAACTTGATTAATAAATCATCTTGAGAATGATGAAAATAATGTACACAGAAATAAAGTTATTTTTAAAACAACCTAAAACTCAAAAGTAAGTTGAAGCAAATGAACCAAATTGTGTACCACACTCAACTGTTTCAAGTATGATGATATGCAAGAATCTGACTATATAATATAGTGGGATACATCCTCAAGTTTTATTAATCGTATGTGTGGTTATTCTAGATTTTTGTTTGTGTATTGTGGGCTAATATATCTGTAATTAGGTTGGTATCATTGATAGCCACTCACAGTAGCCTTTGTGTGGTTGAAAAGAGATACAAACATAATATTAATGATACTAAGTAAAAACTTTTGTAGTCTTGACTCTGTACAGGAAATATCGTGTATTTTAGCTAAAATTTAAAGTTTAAAAAGAAAGAAACACAGTTCAAACATCCCTCATCCAAAAACCTAAAATCCAAAATGCTCCAAAATTCAAAGTGTTTTGAGTGCTAACGTGACACAAGTGGGAATGTCCCTACCTCACTTCACATGACGTTACGGCACAAACAGCATGTTAAAATTACTGTATGAAATTACCGTTAGACTATGCGTATATGGTGCAGATAAAACATGAATGAATTTCATGTTTAGCCTTGGGTGCCGTCCAAGTATGTATATGCAAATATCCCGAAATCCAAACAAATCCGAACTCTGAAAGACTTCTGGTCCAAGCTTTTCAGACTCTTCTTGACCTGCACTTCCTTTGTCCACTGAAAAGATCTCGAAATTTATGCTTAAAGTACAGCTTCTAAATACCATTTTCCACTAAAAGAAGTCAGGGCTCCTTGGAGAAAACACTCAATCCAAATGCCATCCCCCCACAGAAGAAAGCAGGGCTGCCATTGAAGACTCCAGGCAGGGCTAAGGTAAGCAACCTGTAACCAGTCTCTGTGTGGTCCCCTCCCAAGTGCAGTCACTTCGAAGGATTAGAACACGACACTCCCAACGGACAGTCTGTCATAAAGGGAGTGGCCACTGATGGCTGCTGACCCAACTTTTGCAAGGCGAGCAGGTGTGACGCTTGTCCTACCTGAAGTACCAACACCATGGCACGGAGTCCTGCCTGCCTCACCTTGGTCCACAGTGAACCACCAGGAAGCTCAAGGAGAGGTGGGAACATGCCAAAATCAGCAGGGAAGGGAATCAGTAAAACCCAGCTTGGAGTAGGGGTGACAATCAACGGCCCAGTCTATGTATAACCACAAAGAATTGCAGAGAAGAGAAAGATGGGCCAGGTGTGGTGGCACATGCCTGTAATCCTAGTACTTGGGAGGTTAAAACAGGAGGATAACAGGTTTGCAGTCAGCCTCAACAACTTAACAAGGCCCTCTGCAACTTAGTAGACCCTGTTTAAATTTTTTTAAATAAAAATAGGGTTGGGAGTGTAGCACAGAGGTAGAATGCCCCTAGGTTCAATTCCCAGTACCATAAAAAAGAAAAAAAAATAGGAAGATGAAAAGGAAATCTATAGATAAAAAAAGACATTAAAGACACATCAACTATATCTCAATACAAAGAGAAAAAGTATTTTTAAATATTATAACATATGTAAAGAAATATTAATGCTGACTAGACATTTGATGGTATCAAGGAATTATAACTAATTTTAAGTGTAGTAATGGTATCACAATGATTAAAAAAAATAATTTTAACCTTTGAGACATCCAGCATGTGCTGAAATGTTTACAATCCTAGACAGAGATGTCTTGGGATTTACTTTTAATAATCAGGGTAGGAGGGAAAAGCTGGGGTAACCTCCTGACCGCCCAGGATGAAAGAGACAGAATCTTAACAGGCCATGAACAACTAAACCCCAAAAGCACATTGCAGGGCACACCATCAGAGGACTCCAGTGGACTCCCACAGCCTGGTCTCACATTTCCAAGCCAATCTGAAAAGGGCCTCCACTACAGCACACCAGATCTTGGACAACCCCACTGTAGACCCAAAAGCATTAACTGCCTTAGGGACACCCCATGTTCATATGGCCATACAACAAATACTTCATCAAATTACACTCATTACACCTTTTCAACAGCATCAACTACCCAGAGCATGACCAGCCCAACAAGGATACTACACACACCCCACACTGGACCGGTCCATACCCCAGTCGGCTACACCCCCACACCTGCCATTTCTACGTGGCTCATTTCTCAACCACTCACTCACCTACTATGTCTGGGTCTTTCATTTTAAGACCACTCTTACCAACAAATGCCCCTCAGGAACACAGAATTATCCAGCTACCTAGGAATAATAGAATCTATCATAGTGGTGCTTACACGACTGGCCAATTCTTGCCCATGACATGAAGCACGGTGGCTCACGCCACGCCTGGCTCTCGGCTGCCGTCCTGACAGTCCACGCCCCACGTCTCAGAACCTCTGCCTTCGCAGCAGCCAAGTGACCCAAAAGTAGCCTCAACAGTACTTTCTCAGTTTTAAATTAACATCTACTCTACAAAAGCACTAAGAGGGACGGACTGAAAGACTGTTAGGGAAAAGAAGCATCTTTCCCTTAGCCACTTCTAAAATCAAAACCCAAGATGCCCACAGGGAGGTAGGGAGGGGCCCAGAGGTTTCAGAACCTCCCTAAAAGGCACCAGACAGTGGTGGTGAGGAGGAGGACAGGAAGCAGGCTGCAGCTTCACTGTTCTGAGAGTCCACAGCTTTTCTCAGTTTCTCAAAGAGCTCTACATCCCCAAGAGATAGGACCCCAGCTGAGTCACTCGTTAATCAAAACGTGCCCCAGGAACAGGTGGCCCCAGCAGCCCAGGGAAGCCTCTTAGAAAAGAGAAGCCTCAGCCCCAGCTCAGGCCTGCGGAACAGGAACCTGCCTTTAAAACAGCCGTGAATGATTCTGATGAGTAGTGTAGCTTGAAAAGCACCACGCTGATGTGACATTCAACCTGACACAGTGATATGCTGGCCTTCCACTCACTTTTATGAACTAAATTTCATATTACCTCTTCTTACACTGGAAAAATTACTAACTTTGCTCTTTGACTTTTAAGTTTTATTTCTAAAATTGCATGGCAGACTTCACATACAACATGGGTCAGCAAACGCTCTGCTCTTCGTGCTTAAGCTGCACAAGGGCGTCTAACCAAAGGCAGGGAGTGCCTGGCACAATCTGCCTGTCCAGTCACGTCCCCTCCCAGCCACGCTCCGTTCTCTTCTTAGGAGGCCATCTAGGTAGCACGACATCCAGGCTCCCTGGCTCGGCACCCGGCCAAACTATCAGCTTCTAACTTTGTCTATACCCAGACTATCTCCCAGTGTCAACGTATGGCTACCATCTCTTAAAGCCATTTTTAAAAATAATTAAAGGCTGTCCAGAATAAGGCAGAAGCTACTTGTTTCAGAAAGAAAATTTCAAAAATAACTTCCTGGATTGTTTCCTTCTTTAAGCATCAAAAGTAAAACTGTAAGAAAAAGATTTATATTTACTCCAAAAATAATCTTATAGTATTCATTAAAAAAAAAAAAATGCTAGCTAGAGTTTGGGTTAGAGTAAGTATCACTCTAGTTCCCAGAAATACTTAAAGAAAAGTCAGTGTAATCTCCATGATGGCTGGAGTTATTAAATATTGAAACTAATCCTTTGGTGTGTGCATCCTCATAGATTCCAGAGTGGGTGGGGAGGAGTGTCAAGCTTCAAATATTTCAAAGATGAAAGAAAAGAAGAAGAGCAGATCACAGTGGTGCATGCCTGTAATCCAAGTACTTGGAGGAGGATCACAGGTTCCTGGCCAGCCTCAGCCTCAGCAACTTAGGGAAGCCCTAAGTGCTGTCTCAAAGTAAAAAATAAATAAATAAATAAATAAATAAATAAATAAATAAATAAATAAATAAATAGGGCTGGGGGTATAGCTCAGAGGTAGAACAATCCTGGGTTCAATCCCCAATGCCAAAAAAAAAAGTAAGGACTCTGTTTGCATTCACATCCTCTGCCCCCAGTACAGTGCCTGCAACTCTGATATACTCATAAATTGGTTGCTGTGTATACGGAACCTACTGACTGAATTATTAAATGAATGGCTCTCGCCACAGCCTACTCAACAATGCCTGTCCTCTCCCTACACTGGTCTCCTCCTGGCCCCTACCAGTCTTGGCTCTTGCCTTTCCACACGCTTTATCTCCCTACTTCCTGCCCACTCTCTCATGCAAGGCTCATCTCAGGGTTAGTTTGACTCTTCTCCTAATAAAGCTTCACGTACCCCCAGCCAGCTCATCCTGCTCTTGGGGCTCCACTCCCGCTGTGGTCCTCTCTCTGGTTGAGTCCACATAAGCAAGAACCCCACTTCCTTCACATGCACACCCCAAGCACTGAGCATAAAGCAAAGCTCGCCCCAGCGCTGACAGCTTTGTCTTTTAATCCTGCAGCTGAAAACTGCAGAATATCAGACGCCAAGAGTTCCCCGGCCTCAGGTCAATTTCCTCTGACATTTAAGAAACATGGGGAATAAATCTTGACATTTTTCTTATATTGAGGAAAATAAATAATCCTAAAATATTATTTGAACATTGACTTGATAATAGAGCAAGATGAACTATGACTCTCCATGGCCACTTTGGTGAATTGGGTTTCTCAACCGAAAAGTCAATTATGGACCCTTCATATAAATAAGTAATTTATTTGAAAGGTCTGGAAACTAGATCATAAGAGGTTACAAATGAGCCAGCTAGAGTAAGAATACTGAGTCATAGATCAATATTAGAGGAGAGAGGGGAGGAAAGGATTTGAAATATCCAATCAGGGAAAGAGATAAATCACGTTAGCTCTCAGATACGTGGGTAAGAGAAAATGCTTATCAGAAGAAAAATAATCCTATATTTCAAAAATGTTTCCAAATTACTCATCAATTCAAATTGCTTCCACCCCTTCAGCTAATGACATTTGGTCACTCCACAGTAGATGCTGGCCTGGGTAATGCCGGGATCTCCATACTGAACCATTGGCTTGGGAGCCTCTTACTAGTGGCTTATCCATCATGAGGTCTGAAGAAAACCAGCATCTCCTAACCATCTTAAAAGTTGTGTACCAAGCCAGGCATGGTGGTGCATGCCTATAATCCCAGTACTTGGGAGGCTGAGACAGGAAGATCACAGGTTCGAAACCAGCCTCCGCAATTTAGCAAGACTCAGCAACCTAGTTAAACCCTTTTTCAAAATAAAAAGGGATAGGAGTGTAGCTCAAAGGTAGAATGTCCCTGGGTTTAATCCTCAGTACCACACAAAATAAAGTTAGGTATTGTAAGCTGAGCATGGTGGTACATGCTATAATCCTAGTACTTAGAAGACTGATAGAGTAGGATTACAAGTTTCAGGCCAGTGCATGGTAACTCATCAAGACCCTATTTCAAAATAATAGTAATAGTGATAATAATAGTAATAATAATAATAGGAGTATAGCTCAGAGGTAGAACACCCCTGGGTCCAATCCCCTACCACAAAAAAAGAAAAAGTATATTAGAATTAACATTTAACTGTATCCATTTTGGTAACAAGACACTCAATAGCAACAATAAAAACTAAAATTTTAAAAAGAACACATAAAGCTAGGCATGATGGTACACACCTGATTTCTCAGTACTTAGGCGGAGACAAGAGGTTGGCAGGTTCAAGGACAGCCTCAGCAACGAAGCAAGACTAAACAACGAAACAAGACTCAACAACCTACTGAGAGCCCCTGTTTCCAAACAAAAAATAAAAAGGGCTGGGGCTGTGGCTTGGAGGTAGAATGTCCCTGGGTTCCATCCCCTATCTGTCTGTCTGTCTGTCTGTCTGTCTGTCTCTCTCTCTCTCTCTCTCTCTCACTCACACACACACACACACACACACACACACACACGCACACACACACACACACACACACACACACATGCTCCATTTGTCATGATGTGGAAGGAAACCCAAGTCACATGTGGACAGCAATCAGGTTTGCAGTTCAGTACGGATAAATAAAGCCAAAGGAATATGCACATCTCTGCTTCTGATGAACCAAACATCTGTGAAAAGATGAAGAGGAAGCTGTGTGCAGTAGTCACCTCTGGAGAGAAGGAGTGGGGGCTGAGGGAACAGGAAAATAGATGTTTCAGTGCTGGGGTTATTTTAGCATGATTTGATACTACTTTTATAATCAAAATTAGCTAATTAACAGACAGAAGCCCCCGTTTGAAACATTGGTGGTTCCTTGCTCTAGGCCAAGTCCAGGGCCAACTTAGCCTCTCCTGACAGCCAGGCCTCGCACCTCCACACGGCCACATGCCCACGTGCCCTTGGCCATCCCCACACCCCCTCCCCACTGCCCTGCGTTTCTACCAGCAAAATGATGCCCAAAATTCACAGCCACCCCCATCTCCCTCTCAGGGGGCATTTCTGATCCCTTAGGCTCAACAACTGACTCAGTTTTCCCACTCTGCCCAGTGACACTTCTTTCTCTCTCTTTTATAAGGTCCCAGATAAAATACAAGATGCCCAACTAAAGTGAATTTCAGATAATGAGCAAATGATTTCTCCAAATGACTCTGTCCTAAAATATTGTATGAAACGCGCTCACACTTTACTTTTGCTTGCTAACTCAACGCCAGTGTCTCTCACCCAGCCTTGGCACTCAAGGACCTTCCACAGTTAGATGCACCCGGACTTGCCTCCCTACTCCAAGCCCTGAGCGCTTGTAAGCTGATAGCCAGAACCACTGTCATCTTTCCTCTCTCAAAGGCAGGAGTGAAACTCAGGGAGGGCTATCCTATCCCCTGAAGCCATCTCTTCCTGTGCTGAATCTTATCCTATCTGGCTGATCCTGAAAAAAGATAATTCAGAGAGAAATTAGTGCACAGCCAGGAACTGCTGACTACTCTCAGTTGTTCTCATAAAACCATAAAAGCTTTCAGCTCAATTTTTGGGAAAAATCCATAGGAGAAAATAATGAAAAAAATTCTCGAGTGGGTTTCTCCAGTAATACTCCTGATTTCATTTCAGCTTCTCAAGACACACCTCACTGACCACACAGTGGTCAGCTAGGTCAGTAGCACCACAACCTACACACAGATGCCAACCTCAGGTGGCAGCCCGTGAGAAGTGGGCACCACCTCCACTCCCTTCCCCAAGGGCACCCACCACGGATAAACCAAGGACAACAGAGCTGCCACCGCCAGGCAGATCGAAGGGAATCCTTGAATGACCCCTGCCACAGCAGGAGAGAGCTATAAAGGTGAGCCTTTGGTCCTCTTCCCTGGCCTAGGGTGAGTGAGAGAAACCTGAAAGGTCAGACCAAGAGCCGACTGTTACAGGTTGGTATCCCAGAAAAACAGCCCTCTGAGAAAGTGTGCCATGCACGGTATTCATTAGGGTGTGCCTTTGGGATAAAACCCTGGCAAAAGGAAGAAACAGAAGGAGACCAGGCAGAGGAAAAAATGGAGAGACACAGACCAAGGGCAGTAGCAGCAACCCCATGGGCAGTTCCCGGGCTACAATGGCCCTTCAGAGTTGCGCCAGGTGGTATCAACATGGCCAGGCCTTTATACCCTATTCTGAGCAGTCAGAGGTCACAGGCTGCATGGGAAAGGGACACATGGCAGCCCAGACCACCCTGAGGGGCTGACAGCTCGAGGCTGGGCCAACAGCGCTGCAGCGCTGGGCAACAAGACCCAAAAAGGAGAACAGGGCAGTGGGCAGTGCCCACCGCACTTGCAAACAGCTCTGCAGCACGCAAACCCCAGGCAGCATGAACCGCGCCGTGCACCTCGACACAGAGGAGGACCCGGGCTTCTAAGCAAGGTAGCAGATAATGTTTTCTTTCTTCCTTTCTTTCTTTCAGCTAGCCTAACACTCAGAATTGTTTCAATACACAATGAGTTGCTTTGAGATGCACAGAAGCATCAGAAAGAGTTTTTATCTGGGACATTGCATGGAGATTTACATGTTCATTCATTCCAAACATACTTAGCCAGCGCCTTCACAGGCCAGATGGGAATCAAGTGGCAAACAACGCTAAAGAAATAATAATGGGCATCCTGGCAGAGGACTGACAGGCGGGGGAGGCAAGCAGCCAGGAAAGGACTCTCTAAGGGGCAACATGTGAGCAAAGCCTTGAACAGAGAGAAGCTGAGAGCCAGGTAGAGATCTGGGCGAGGGCATTCCAGGTGAAGAGAATGGCAGGTGCAGAGGCCTGAGGCAGGATCCAGCCAGAGGCTTTGGAGGAAGAAGCAGCAGATCACACGAGTGCAGAAGAGGAGAGGGAGGCAAACTTGAAGGGGGTGATCAGAAAAGCCTTTTGAGGCAGGGCCAAATCCTGCCAGTTCTTGTTTTTGGCAATATGGCTAAGGCTTTGGAATTTACATGTGATAGGAAGGCTTTGTGTACAGGGAAATAGCAAAATGACTTTTATATTTCTTTGAGACCTCTCTAGTCGCTCTTCATTGACTCTAAGGCGTAAGAGTAGACCAAGGACACCATTTGGAGGCTACACAAGGGATGCTGGCCCAGGACTGGAGAATGCAGATGTCCACAGGGCAAGGGGCCGATCAGTGATGCTCTGAGCCTGAAGACCAACAGACAGAAGCATGCAGACAGCTCCGCTCCCAGACCTAACGATCAAGAGCCGCCAGCCTAGGACCCAGGAATCTGTGTTAACCACCTAGGAGGCTCTGGTGATCAGCCAGGGTTGGGAGCCACTGCCTTGGGTGACCTGCAATGTGCCCCTCAACCCTGAGGAACTGGGGTTTTACAAAGCTCAACGGTGGCCCAGCTCCTTCTGAGATGGTCCTTTCTAGACATGGTCTCATCCCCTCTTCTGAATGGAGCCCGAAACCCTCCACCCCAATTCTAGAACAAAATCTACAAGAGGTCTATGCCTTTGGGGTTATCACTGCTGGCTTCCAACTGGGGCTTCTCTTCTGGACCCTACAGCATCAAAGGTGTAGAGTAACTATTTTCCTGCTTCTCCTAAAGAAGATATGCAACTAAAGAACCACTCTAAAGACACAGGAGAAAAGTCAGTCTGTGTCACATCTATTGGATGCCTTACTGGGGCCATTAGAACTTAATTCTGTCATGGAACTCTGGTAGACAGTTGAAGAAATTCATACATTGTCAAATTCAAGCCTGTAAAGGACTCAATTTTGCTGCTTGGGACTAAAGATGACATTTTCACAGGGGATGTTGGCTCCTGTGCAGGAAGCACAAGTGGGGACCAAGATGCAGAGGAGCTCGAGAGTCAGGAGGAGGTTCGTGAAAATGGAGCACTTGACGAGGGATGGACTCAGAAGTGAGCCCATAACTGGATCTTCCAGAGAGAAACGGAGGTCCAGGGAGGATATGGGACTTACCCCAAGTCGCTACCATGGAGTGGGCACTGCAAAAGGTCAGAGGAATTAAACAAGCAAACAATTCTTCAAAGCCACAGAGAGCTGCTGAAAACAGAGCCAACACCCCACACATGATTCAGCTACATCCTCCGGGAGGTAGGAACTACAGGAGCATGGGCTCCCACAGAACAGAACACACCAATAGTAAGTGAAGCAATCACATCTAAACGGGTCCAAATCATCAAATGTGCCAGGCACTGGATGGTGCAAAAGAAGCCCATCCAGCCTCCCCTCACACCACACAGCTCGGCAGCATCGTGCTCCATTCCTCACTGCAGGTTCGTAACCATTCCTTCATGCAGGACTCATGCTGGCACTCCTGCAGGGAACGTAACTTTCTCTTCCCTCTAACTTACCCTTCAAAGCCCATAAAAAATTCTCCTCCCCCAGGAGACCTTCCGGACCCCTCAGACAGTATCTGCTGTGAGCCATTCCACAACATGCCACAGTAGTTACAGGACATCTGTATACTGGGGAACCACTACGTGCTTGTCTTCCCCAATAGTCTAGAAGCTTCCAGAGGGCAGAGGTGATGTCCACTTTTTATTCTCGCAATATCCGGCACTATCCCAATGCAGAGCAAGCACTGGAGAGAAAGACTGTGTGCCCGAGGTCTCTGCATCCTCAGGTTCAGTCCCCTGAGGTAGGAGCAGTCCAAAAAGATTAATATTTGTCTTGACTCCTTCAAGAGAGACCACATTCCCCTAATTTTTACTACTGTACATTGTTAAGTGTTCTATTTTATTATTATTGTTAATCTCTTACTGTGCCTAATTTATAAATTAAATTATCACAGGTATGTATGTACAGGAAAGAAACATATATATATAGGGTTTGGTAGTATTCCTCAATTTCAGACATCCACTGGGGGTCTTGGAACCGATCCCACATTGGAAGAGACTGTGTATAGAGGAATGGAAGAATGCATGAAACAGTTAAACTGAAAAGATACTATTCTTGCCGGGCGTGGTGGCGCACGCTTGTAATCCCAGCATTCAGGAGGCTGAGACCGGAGGATCCGGGTTCGCGGCCAGCCTCAGCTACCTAGTAAGGCACTCCGCAACTTAGCGAGACTCGGTTTCAAAATAAAGAATAAAAAAAATAGGGCTGAGGGTATAGCTCGGAGGTAGAATGCCCCTGAGTTCAATCCCCAGTACCGCAAAAAAAAAAAAAAAAAAAAAGAAAAGAAAAGATACTATTCTTGAACCTGTGCACCTAAGCTAAGCTGATTAGCTGATACTTCAAAGTCTCATACCCATTATGCCTTTTTACATATATATACATTTTCCCCATAAATATCAGTTAGCCTGGCAGATGTTAACTCCAAAAGGAACAAAGCTCATCTCTTCCCATAAATCCACAGCTGTTACCCTCACACCAGGACCAAGGCATAGGGACCCTACTGTCTCCTTTTTGTGTATATGTGGGGGCGGGGAGGGAGGTTAAGAGGGATTGAACCCAGAGGCATTCTACTTTCAAAGACAGACCCCCTTCCCAGCCATTTTTGTTGTTGTTTTGAAACAGGATCTTGCTAGGTTGCTGAGGCCTGGTCTTGAACTTGTGATCCTCCTGTCTCCACCTCCCAAGTAATGGGATTATAGTTGTGCGCCACCATGCCTGGCTTATATCTCCTTTTGAGTTACAAGAAAAACAAGGATGAAGCCGGGCATGGTGGCGCATGCTTGTAATCCCAGCATTTGGGAGGCTGAGACCGGAGGATCCGGGTTCGAGGCCAGCCTCAGCTACCTAGTGAGGCACTTGGAAACTTAGGGAGACCCGGTTTCAAAATAAAGAATACAAAATAGGGCTGGGGGTATAGCTCGGAGGTAGAATGCCCCTGAGTTCAATCCCCAGTACCGAAAAAAAAA